>VZRX01013582.1:174578-266999 GCA_013398075.1 Notiomystis cincta | reverse complement strand
GAAGGGCAACGGAGCTGGGGAAGAATATGGAGTACAAATCTTATGAGGAGCAGATGTGGGAGCCAGGGTTGTTTGTTTAGCCTGGAGAAAAGGAGGCTTGGGAAGGGACATAACTACTCTCTACAACTAGCCAGGTGGGGGTCAGTCTTGTCTCAAAAGTGACACTTGACAGGATGAGAGGAAATGGTTTCCAGTCGCACCAGGGGAGGTTTAGATTGGACATTGGGAAAAATTCCTTCACTGAAAGGGTGGCTAAGCATTGGAACAGTCTGCCCAGGGAAGTGGTGAAGGATACCATCCTTGAAGGTAGCTGTGTCACTTGGGGACATGGTTTGGGGGTGCACTTCACACTGCCATGTTAACAGCTGGACCCTTCAACCTTATGCTTAATGGTTCTATAACTCTGTGAAATGGATCAGAAGGAACTTAAAACAATACAGCAATCTGATATTCAATGAAGATAGGATTGTATGTTTGAATAAAGCATCCAAGGAAAGGTGAAGCTGTGTTACAGCTCTGGAGCTGCCCTGTACTGAATGGGTAAAGAGAATGAAGGCTTTCAAGGCTAAGGCTTGTTTTGGCACAGATGTCATATTGCCCTGTACATTTTTTGGTCCTACGCTATAAAAGTACTGTGATGTCAGTACTGATGTAGGACAGCAAAATAGATATAAGATCACATCACATTCATATAGCTAAGTAGCAATAAATCAAAAGAGAAAAATCAGAGTTGTCATAGTCACTTCAGCTTTTTCCATTCTAAAGCTGCCAGTATATTTTAAAGGCTTTCTTTGTTTGTTTTAACAGAAGAAAAATCATTTAATGCTGCTAAAATTTTGCCATTTGGCAGGCTGGCTGATCCAAGGTACACTCAGCTATGACAGCTTCTCAGCAGACACCACAAACGGCTTGTTAGCTGAAGCTGGAAGGATATTTAATATCTGGGGTTTTTTAAAGAACTAACAAGAACCTGAGACACTGCACAGATATCAGTACACAGAATAAATAAAGCAATTTAAAGATCCATCCTTCTCTGCATAGCTTGCAGACAGTTTCATCACAGATCTGAAAAATGGCTTCTCAGTGACCCTAAATTTAAACATAGAACAATATGAACAGTAAAGCTCTATTTCAAAATACTTATTTATTAGGGAGAATGGAAGGGAGTGATTCATCAGCTCACCACAGACAGAGCTGCAAAAGTGAGCTGTTAGAATTCTCAGTGAAGAAGACACTCTGAAGCACAACAGCAGAACTACAAAATACAGTATGGAGAATGTGTGGTATCAGTAATTCAGTGGTTAGATTAGGGTCATCATGTTGCATTAAAAAAAAATTATTTGTAGCATGTATTTACTGCAGCTTGGTTTTCCCCATCAGTGAATGCCACTAGAGGTAGCTTCCTACAATCCTGTAGGGACAAAAGGCAAGCTGCCTAAAACTTTAACATGGCCATTTTAATGTTATTAAGTGCTTCATTCACATTCAGGATAGTCGCACTCTTACAGCCTTCTTTAACACAGGTCCCTGCATCTGTGCCTTCTGGAGCTCTAAAAGCCTGGATTTATTGCTCACTTTAAACAGCTGCTCTGTTCCAAGTCTGTGGCAGGATGCTTTCAAATCCTTTTTTTATGCTTTTAAATTACTTAACATAAAAAAGGAGATGGACACATTCTCTACTATTAATAACAGGAAGATGGAATGCTTCCTGTAAAAAGTTGTCTTTTTTCTTTTTTTACGTTAGCTTTCTGCCTGTGTTTCTCAGAAAAATGTGTATTCTCTGGATGAAAATATCATCTGACACAGGAGACTGCCCTAATTAAGCAGTTTAACTATTAGAATGCAGTATCATGACACAATATACTTGGCATTTATAAGCATTGTGCACCAGTTTAAAATGATGGCAGACTTGTGTCCAGAACTTCTATTGCAGCCAAAAGTTATTTTGATTTTCTCCTAAAAAACATCTTGCCAAATACTTGTGGTTCTGGTATTTTCCAATGTGGTTTCTGATTTTGGTTATTTTATTCTTGTGAGTCCAATTTTCTGAGCCACTCTCCATCCCTCCTTACAACTGCTCCTCATGGGTGATCTGCAGATGCAAACACTGGCCTCAACATGCTTTTAGCTTGCAAGAAAATTTCACAAGTAGACAACTGAAAGTACAATTATGTTAAGGCAAATTGTCAAGCAAAGAAAAGTGGTTATATCGTTGAAAGTTCTGGAAATACTTGTTTGATTTCCAAAGCTGATTGGCTAAGATATATTAACCATCCTTGGGAAGATACTTGTGTTGTAATCCAAGGTATTGATTCAATGCTGATTGCTGAGTGACGACATTGCAATAAAGTTTTTGCAGTTGCAGACTTTAAATACAGAATGGCAAACAGACAAATGTCCCTGAGGGGCTTTTAAGAAGCAGAAATCTTAATGAGCTCATCACTTACAAAAACTGAGTGTCTGCCTGGGGACAGACAATGTGAATGGTAGAGGAATCATGTGGTTATGTTTCTCTTCAAGCTTAGCATCCAGCCAAGCTCATCTTGTGTCTGCTCTTGCACAATGCACATGCACTGAAGGAAGACTGAGCTGTACATGTTATATTAACCCAGGGTGATATTTTGTTTTCTAGCCATTCCTGTAAAGGATGAGAATTAACCCTCCTCAAAAAAAAACAGGTTTTCTTCTTTTGCAGTTGTTTATCCTATTCAATCTTTAACTGCAAATACGACTTTTAGAAATTTTAAGTGCTTCTCCAGGAGCTAAGCAAGTGCATAGTGTTTGGTTTGTAACATTTAATCATGTCTGGTCAGAAATATATCCACTAAAACACTGACTTTTATCACCTCTCAAAGCCAATAAATGCAGAATACTGTTGTTTTGGAGTTTTATTCTTCATCAAAATCAGATTATTCTTTTCTTCGTGGCTTCTGGGAAGTATTTATAAGCCCTTACACATATAAAACTAAAAACATGCATGTGTGTCTCCCTGTTAAACAACTTATTAAATGTCTGTGACAAAAACTGGTTTAATCTGGAATATTTCAGATGTCTTCCAGTCTTCCTTACAAATCCATTTGTCCTCACAAATGGGATATGTTTTATAACTTTTTCTGTGAGCATTGAGCTAAATCTTTCAAGGACTTGGATAGAAGTTCCTCCAAGGGCCAGTTTTGCCTGCATGATGTGAATTGGTTTTGTTTTCTTTTCTTTTTAATTTCTGCTCATCTATCCAGGGACTCAACAAGTCATTTTCTCCATGAGAGGTTCAGGACAGTGCAGTCAAAATTGAGATGTGAGGGAAGGAATATTTTTTTTCCTAGTAAATAGACTCAAGAAAGGGAAGGCTGTCTCCTACAGAAAGCAGGTAATGGTCTTATGACTTCAATGCAAATTCCCAGCTGTGTTCAGCCTCTCAGTCAGGTCAAAATAGGAGATTCATCCTTGCCCAAGCTGCTATGCATTAAGGAAAGAAATGTGACTGCACAGAATATGTCTTGGAGGAACCTCTTCTGGCTGGCAGTGTGGTAAAATTGCAGCCTAAGTGTGTGCCTGGCTCTTTTCCTTCTCCAGCATCATTTACCTGTGGGTAACAGCAAAACCAGGACAGACCCTCAGCTCAGGATTCAGAGACCAAAATCATTTTCACTTTCATGCTACACATTCTCCTGCTGCCTACTGGCCTCTTATCACAGTAAAGCACTAGTTAGGCATCTCACCACCGCTCAGCCCCACTGTGTGATACCTAACCCTCCCTGGGGGCTGACATCACCCAAAAAACAGGTGTCTCATCCCTTGAGTCAGCATCCTAGACACTTCAGGCATCTAGGAGCAAGCAGATGGTCACTGACTCCCCAGCTTCATGCTGGATGCTGCAGGAGCACTCTAGTCATGGCCACGCTGGAGTTCATAAGTATGGTCAAGTGTCCTGCAGAGATAAAAACAGTCTGGGGTTTTCACAACACTGCTGTAAGTTTATATGGTATAATTTTAAATCAGACTCTGTCTACAAAAGGAACCACATCTGCTGATCAAAAAAGAGAGAAAATAAAAAGATAGATGGGACAGAGCAATCTACCAAATGGGGCACGAACACCACTGCAGGCACAAACATGCATTTCAGAGAATAAAAAACCAAGAGAATAAAAGCATTTTTTTTATATTAGTGCTGTGGTCTGTTTCTCCAGCTGCTTGCTTTGTGACTTCTTGGATTTGCAGCAATGTCTCATGTAGCCTTTTCTTTTTTTTTACCCCCCATCTTTCCTATTCTCTTAGCCTTCAAACTCCTTTTACAATTTCAATTACGTGCTCCAGCTGGAGACCTGAGCTATCAATGACTAACAACCATAGGAGCTGATTTCACATAAACTAGGCAAAAGTCCAGCCTGTGACTCAGAAGCAGTCATTCTGCCAGAGTTCAGGACCTGCAGGAGCTCACTGTGGCTCCACTACTTGTACCTACAGCACTTTGGCTATTTTGGGGCTGAAGGCTGTACTCCAGGACAGGACAAATCAGCTGAAGCTTGTCTCCCTTCATCCTGCTTAGAGCTCAATGGAATAAACCAGCAGAGCCAGAGTAAATGAGCCATGGCAAAACTGATCTTAACCTCCACCCCCCTGATTTGGCAGCCAGGCACTAGGGTAGGAGACAAGATAATTCCAGTCAGCTCCAGCGGGCTCTGTAATGCAATTTGGCAAATCAAATAGATAGCTTTTATTAATGTAACTAAATGAATTATTGCAAATGAGAGATGTGGACATTGATCTGTCTTCATATATGCACTCTGCTTTGGGGGAGGGGAGATAGCCTTTAAATTCAAGCAGCTGCTGCTGCTGCCTGAGGTAGAAAGTCACTGTAATGAATCTGTTCTACAGTTTCCATATCCCCAAACTGCCCATTTGACACCAACACCAATAAAGATAAAAGGGAAATATAGAGGAGTACTATGCATGCAGAGCTATCAATACTCATACTTGGACATACAAGTGACTATTCAGGGCCAGATTTTCCTAAATATGAATGTCTGCTTTAATTTTCTGGTGATGGAATGGGACTAACAAGGCTTGTTGAAGATAAAGATACAAATTAAATACAAGGATACCCTGACTACATTCCTTAATAATAACTCTTCCTACTGAAACTGCCTAAATAGTGTATTTCACAGCACATATGGTGCAAATACACAGATAATTTCTTCTATGAAATCATCCAAGTCCAGGTCTCTCAAATCAGGCAAATAAGTTCAGAACCTAAAGGAACATTAATACTCCTGCTCTATTATCGGGGCTGTGATGAAAGAACATTCGTGGGAAAAAGCTGGATATTTTATTTGAAACAGTACTTTCTTATGTCTTCACATCCTCAAAAGTTATCTGTGAGAAAGCTAGAGGGTGATTTGTGTTCTTTCCTCTCTTGTGGGTCCCCAGACCTAAAATCCCACTGTGCAGATGCCAAGCACACCTATGCTGGCTGAAACATAGCATGGAAGACCTCTCAGTATGGAAAAAAAAAAAAAGAAAAATAGCATAAACAGAGTAAAGACTGATTTAGCATGCAGAAAATGAAGTCTTGGAAGCATTTAATGGGATGAACTTCTGGGAAAGAAGATTAAGTAACTCTTGGCTTCATATAGATATCACTTTCAAGATAGCAACATATTTTGTTGAGCCACTGAGCTGAACATGTCAGATTCTCTCACGTGGTTCAGCTAGAATGGTTCAGCTTTCTACATACAGCAGACTGGGGATGTATTTCCTTTTGTCACCACCCAGTAAAATATTCTCCCTATTCAGGTGTGCAAAAATATTTGGGTTTGGGTTTTTTGGAGGTTTTTATATTCTTACCAGAGAAGAGAGTTTTGGGTTGCTTTGCTTTTACTTAATTAATGTGGCTAACAGTGAGTAGTTGATTTAAAGTACTTCTGGAAATTTTTATAGTATTTTTTAAAGGCTTTTTAAAAAAACATTCTCCTAACATCACAGTTGAAGAGTGTTAATGCAAACTTAAAGCATGCCAGGTACAAACAAAATCCATGTCTCACATGTATTAGGGAAAAGTGTGACTGGGAATGCAATAACAGCTTAGATTTCTTTTACTAAAGGTGTTTGATTTGAAGGTATCTAATGCATCAGCTCATTGTCACAAGGAATTCTTTCTATATACCAGAACTGAAACCCACATTTTCACCAATTTTGGAAGTTCTGGGCAACAAGGGTACACCTAAAGGTCTTCCACAGCTTTTTACCAGTGCCAGTACCCCCCTTTTAAAGACAGAAATCCTGGCTGCAGAGACAGGGATCATCATAGCTATCATAAAAGCAAATCTTCTCATTCAAAAGAGACCCTTGGTATACAAAGTCTCCATCAGCCTACAGGCTTTACATAATTTCAGTAGGAAGTTGTACAAAAAGAATAAGTAGCAGGTAGGTCTCTGAAAATAAAGCATTAGTATTCCTCTCTCTTTTTCTGCCTTTCATTGGAAGGATATTGCAACAAGCACTAAAATGCAGACTTTTTGGGATTATAGTGGGAGAGAAACCACAGCTCTCAAAGTGGGTCTGTGAAACAAACCTGGGGGTCATCCTGCTTCCCCTGTTTTGCATTTCTGATACAGAGATAACAGTTCAGTCACATTCTCCCAATCCTGAGAAATATGTGACCATTACTTTGCAATTGCAGCTCTTTTTTCCAGAATGAGCTCTTGCTTTCTGTTTGCTGATCCAATATACCATGATATAATACACCAGAGACCTTGGATTACTTCTGACTTCATCTCTGCTTTATGTTCTATAAAGATGCCTGTTCCCTCAACAACCAGTGCTTACAGACCTTCCTAAAATATTGCTGGGCAAATTGCACAGCCTCCGAAATTTAATTAGCTGTTCAAGTCAGCATATCTCAAATTAGTTTCTGGAAGGGAGCTGGGGCAAACACTGGAGTGGGTGAGTGGCAGTGTTGCTTACTGCAGTAAGTCATCAGTGTGTGCAGCCCAAACAATCCCAGCTCAGGATTCACTATTCCTAGGAAGGGTATGAAGGAAAAATAAGGAAAAGAATGTGATACTCAGGCACTATTACTGTTTGTTGTGGAAATAGGAAGAAAAGTAGGAATCTATCATCTTCCATCATGTTTTCCTTTTGGAGAACTACAATTTTAGGCACAGAGGCTCTTGGAGTATCTTCATGTGCCAGAAAAATGCTGAGCAGCCATTGAGCAAGACCACAGGAAGAGGGGTCCCAGCAGAACTTATGGTAAAACATAAGAAATGGAGCTTGCTAGAGCTGGCTTTGACTAAGAAACCCAAGAGAACACAAACAGTATAAAGATATTTTGTATTCCCAAGTGCTGAAAGATCGA
This sequence comes from Notiomystis cincta, assembly GCA_013398075.1. Taxonomy (NCBI): domain Eukaryota; kingdom Metazoa; phylum Chordata; class Aves; order Passeriformes; family Notiomystidae; genus Notiomystis; species Notiomystis cincta. The sequence continues at coordinate 259,642 of VZRX01013582.1, read as the reverse complement.
GCAGGCATTAAGGCTTTGTCTGAGTTGGCAATTGCATCTGAGTAAAGAGAATTAGGTGCTGTCTGCTTTGAGCTTTGTCTAATACAAGAGCATGAAAGAGTGAAGGCATAGGTAAACTGGATTTGCAAGACTTTAGATGCCTCTCTGACCTGTGGTGACAGGAGATTACTTCCTAGAACATTTACAGTGTTTTATGGCAATGAATAATTTGTTTTTCCTCGTGTTACTGAGTTTAAAAAAATAATCTTATGCTGAATGATGTGGATGGATATTTTCCCCCTCACAGCAAAAACATTATTTCAGCAATAAATTGCATGGAAGACACCAGTTTTGATTACCTGTTTACTTGGAAAAATGCAAAAAGTAACACCTAAGATTTTACTGGCTCTTAATGCCAGTCAGACTGAAAGAGTGAAATGAGTTGCTCTGGCTTTATTAGTAATCTTTATTGGTCAAAGCATGAGAAATTGGGAGAGGACAGAAGCAATAATTTGTATTTTCATTGATTTACAGGTTCCCTTGGGATGAAAGTATGCATTTTCAGTGAAAATCCAGGGCTGAGCTCACTGCTGTGCTCACTTTTTCCCTCTGGAAATAGCATTTACCATAAAAATTTGCAACTTGCATTTTTCTTTTTGTTCTATGTTTTATTATGTTTCACTAATAAGTATAATAAGGCATCAAAGCATATTAGTCTTAATATTTAAGCTTCTGGTCCTGTCTTACCTGATGGGCTTGGGAACTCTTCCAAGCATCTATACTCTGCTGCCCAAGCCCTCATTGACTCCTGAATATCTGTAAAAGCAGGATTCAGGCACACAACCTTCCTGCCCTCCACTGTGCACAGTTTCCACAGAGAGAAAAGCAAATTGCTCAGGATGGACCAGAGCCATGACAAGCCCTTGTCCTAGACCCCATCCTCTGGGATGTATTTCAGCACATAGCCACCACTGAGTCGTGCTAAGAAAAAGGATGTGTTCATCAGCTTTAATGCAAACAGCACATCCTTAGACAATCTGTCCTTTGAAGTGTGGGGGATTTGCTTTCCTTAAGAACCTGCAGCCATTTTACATCCTCCCAAAGATTTTGGAGGGTCAGCTGGTGATGTGCCAGGCCTTCCATTTGCTTTGAATCATTTCTTCTTACTCAACTGAAAGTGCCAAGTATGTCCAGTACCTCTCCAACTCTCAGGTCTCAGCAAAACCACTCTCAGCAAACTAAAGGATAAAAGATCATTGCAATTGTTTGGCTTGTCCCCCTGCCAGCCACAGCTCCTTGACCATCATAACCACAAGTTTCACTCCACAGCAGAACTTCCTTGTAGCTTTCCAACTAGTTAAGCAGTGTGGTGAGCAGCAAAGCATTGGTGTATTTCTGTCCAAACTAGTGGGATCCAGCTGGAATCCAAGGTTACCAACACAAAATATGTTTTCTGCCACAAAAAGAAAACAAGGCATAACATATTCTATGTTCACTAACTGATTTAAGAGTTTGTCTGTGAGTTTCACACAGAAATATAAAAAACCTCACACATCCGCTGGGCAAATATCCTTCTAGATATCTGCCCACTTCCAAATATTCTCATGGAAATTTGCAGATGTGATTTGGTCCTAGCGATGCTGAGGGGCTCTGGTTTCTGTTAGGCACGTCAAACCTGACAGGGACAGTGTTTTCCACAGTGCAGAACCTGTCAGCAGAAGATGACAGTGTCTCTATGAGCTGTCATGTACAATTTTTGCAATTAAATAGGCTCAAGTTTATTTAGAAGCATAAAGGTCTCTTCAAAGATCACAAGTCTGTTGTCCCCATTGCATCTCCTGCAGAAGAGAAGGTACCTGAGGGGGAAGAGGTTTGGGTCTCTGTGGCACAGAGTTCCAGAGGGACTCTGTATAGATGAAGAGAGCAGCTTATAAAAGCTGTTATTTTCCATTGTGAAGCAGAAAAAAGCAACCCAGAGGCTGTTTCAGTGTGAGAAAAATCAGCATAGCCTCTGTGCTGTTAGAATATAAATGCTACCCTGGGAGACAGGGTCAGTGTGAGATCACATTGAAGCAGAGCCAGCAGAGAGGAGCATCCCAGTAACTCACCCTAGATAATCAGAAAAATGATGGATGAACTGACCACAACATGTTTGCAAAGCATAGTAGCATCACTACAGCAGGCACTTGTTTTGCCTCAGCTCTCAAAGAGCAATACAATTTGCACCAAGGAAAGCAGTCACCCCTTGGTGCAGCTCCATCAGGTGAAATACCTGGAAAAAATGAGTAACAGAAGTGTTGCTCTTCTTTTTACTTATTTCTATGCACAGATTTATGTTTTTCAGATAGTCACAAGCTAGGAGAACCTTAAGATGCTTTAGTGCTTGTACCAAATAAACAGAATTATATTCTTGGGCAAAATTTTTCCACTCATCTGCCTTTCAAACTGTTGGCATTCCTCCCAAGGAGGAGTCTAGACATAGGTCTGGAAATAGCCCTTCATTTGTACTGTATTGGTGCAAATATGAGGTCATCTTCATGTATTCAGAGCTTTGACAAAGCTTCACCAACTTTGAATAAGCCTATTTTGAACAATGTGATGATATGCAGAGATATTTCAGATAGCCTAAACAAACAGGTATGACAACAGAAGCAATGCAGATGTTAAGCTGACTAAACCTGTTGCTGGAGTAAGGTTGCTTGCAGCAGTCTTGCTACCTCTAAATCAAATGTCCCCCTGTTTTCCCTAGAGGTAAACCAATGCTGTTACCCAAGAAGAAAGACCAGGAAGGGGACAAGGACCCACACAAGAAACAGTGGGATGGAGCACTCCAGATGGTCAAGTGGAGTAGTAGAGCTTGCACACATGCAGCAGACAAAAAAAATCTCATGAGAGCTCCAAGTGTTTCTCTGCAATACTGAAACATAAGATGTAGACCAGTCAGGTCATAACATCATAGATCATAGAATGGTTTGGGTTGGCAGGCCAACTAATCCAAACCCCTGCAGTGATCAGGGACATCTTCAACTCAATCAGTTTGCTCAAAGCCTCATCCAGTCTGACTTTGAATGTTACCAGGGATAGGGCAACCACCACCACTGTGGGTAACCTGCTCTAGGGTTTCACCATCCATCATCATAAAAAATTCCTTCCTTGTATCTTGTCCCTGGAATTTCTTTCAAATCTGGTTGAGGAAGAGGCTGTTTCGATAAATTGAGGGTTAACCTCAACTCACAAAAGCTCATCTCCCAAAGGCTGGAATTCCAAATGTTATTGTCTCTCTGATTCATTCTATTGGACACAATACATCACTCATTACACTGACATAGTGCAATCACCTCAGCGTCATCAGCTCAGAGTAAAAACCCTGAAGGATGGAAACATTAAAGTTGAAAAATTAGCCCTTATAAAGAGAACATTATAATAAAACTCAATGTTTAAAATAGAGCAGATCTATTTGAAAATGCAGAAAGATTCAACTATGATCAGTTAGTCAGTTGGAATATTTATACTTCAGTGGACTATGGCTGCTACCACATTCATGTGGAATCTGCAGTTCATCACACTAAATTTATTTACAGACCTAATGGACATTTACAGACCAGAAACACACACAGTTGAGTGAAAGGAATACAAATCTGAGAGGGTCCAACAAGTGCTTCAAAAAGAAACTCTTCGGAAAAAACACAAATAGGGCACAACAAGTGTCTAAGTAATCTTAGATTTGTTGCCCCTTGGACTGATTTCCTATTACTGGGTCCACTCTTGAATGTATGAAAGGATGAATGAAAGGAAAAGGGATTGGTTTATAAAGACCGTATTAGCAACTCATTTCCAGACTCCCTAATATAATGAGGTGTCAACTACCAGGCTTTCACATCATCCTGCCTTGATACCCCCCAGGCTTAGACTCCTGAACCATTAAGTAGCCTGCATTCACTTCAACCATTCACTTCAAAACAAGCAGGTATTTCACAATTCCTTATGGCATGTGTGCTTTTCAGAATACCAGGATTAACTTCGCTGTCAGTGTTCAAAAGCCAAATGCTTTTCCAAAAGCCTCTATGAGCCACCTAGACTGAAATGGCTTATATGTGCATCCCATGGCTCTGTCAGATGGAGCAGAAGGGATTTGATACACTCATTTGATAACATCCAGCCAGCCAATATAATAATGCCATTTGTAATGCTGTAGTACAAAGCTCCCAAATCGCTTCAAAATACACAGTCAAACTCACAAGGGAAAAATGTATTAAAGTATTTTACCTTTAACTCTTGCAGTCTGCTTTCCATTTTCTTTACACTAAGGTTTATATCTTTGTTTATAGAGAACTATGTACATGTATATTTGCAATAAATAATCTAATCCAACACACAACACCAACATACAACACTATCATAATGTGGAGAACACAATATTTCTCAAGCTTATCCTGCTAAAATTCAGTTTTCTATTCAGTCATAATGGTGAAATTATCTCATAAACAAATACCTGTCTCCCAAATATTCATGAGGCAATCTTTCATCCTTAGTATCAAACACATGTCAGAGATACAGCTGGGATTTTCCTTGAAAATAAAGATGTCTAAGATTTCTTGCATTCATTTTAGAGGGCTATTTTTCATATTTAGTGATTTACCCCCTTTCCAGCTAGTAATTTGTCTCTCATATCAGCTTATCTGAAGGTCAAACATTAAAAATAAAACTAATATTTAATCCTGATAGTATTTAAATATTTGCAGATAATTACTACATTTCTCCAGGTCTGAGCATTATTTTCCAAGCTACCAATGTTTAACTCTCTGGCTTTACCTCAAAATCAGTACTTCTTGTCCACAACTAGAAACTTCAACTCCACTAAAATACTGTTCTCAGTATTTCAATCCAAAATGTTAATGCTATCACCAGCTATAGAAATTAGGAATTTATTCATATTCCATTCATAATCAAGACATAATTTCATATTATATCATATTCTAACTTGTCATAAAACCCCAGGACTTCATCAATTCATACCTAGCAAGGACCACTATAGTTGCTCTATTTCACTGTTAAAAGAATTGTAGCAACTCTTTCATATTCTAGATTGCAAGAAGGACAGTACAGTTCTGGTTCTTGTGTCTAGTACCATCAACATGAATAAATCTGATCATAAGTGGAAAAATAATTATTAAAGTTTATTTCTTAACAGTAAAAAAAAATCAATTTTGCTGTTTCACATATAGTTTATATGCACACACATATATGTTGAATGGCCTCTAATTTTCCTCTGTGTGAATAATACACTCCACACTGATCAGCAGGCTTTTGTGCTCCAGTAGCAACAGCTCCTGTCATTAAGATTTAGGTTGCATGGGGTACTTGTAATGGAATTATAAAATCTATTTCTAAAAGAATGATTGATTTAATTCATTACTGGCTTTCAGTATACAATAAAAACTTTCTGAACCTTAGAAAAAAAAGTCATGAGGCAAATCCAAGTGATAATAAATCACCTGTATAAATGTTAACAAAATGGACTCAAGACACAAAATTCACTATGCGTGGCCACAGTGAATGCTGTATAAATAAAACATATTTTATTTTTCACTAAGTAACAATTCAAGGAGTTAAAATAATTCAGTGTAGTAGAAAATGGGTAAAAGCTGGCTGTAGCAGAGTGCACGGTAAAGATCCTTATTGACTGATTGGCAATTTGTTTCTACAAACACTGCACAGCAGTTGCCCTACTTTGCAGCAGGCTATTAGAGCCTAATGAAAAATGTGCATTTTTGTCAGAGTTAATGGTCTTGAACAGAAGCCCTATGCTTCTACGAGGCTTTATTCTGTATTTAAATTATGGGTTCATGTCTGTCATTACAGCTTTTGTCCCTTGTTTGTACAATATATGCACATTACATGGTTTTGTACTAACAGTGTGAAGATGAGGAACAAAACCTGTCACTCTCAGATGGCGAAGGCACTGTCCTGTGAGAAGGAACAGCAAGACTCAGCCAGCAGATGGGCTGATGCCTGAGGAGCACATTTAGCTGGGGGTTTCCTGCTTTTCACATTTCAGGCTCTCACTTACAAACTTCAGCACAGGCAGTGGTCTGCTGTGCATGGCAGCTGAAGTTACAAGGAACAGCAGCACTGTAGATGAAGTTCTGGATTAATTAGAGACCAGGGCACTGGCTGGGGACTCCAGCAGGGAGAACAGGGTGGTGTCACAGGGCGACCTCTCTGCTGTCACCAGGCATGGAGTGCAAGGTGCCAGCACAGCCAACAGCTGGGCCTGATCTACAAACCCACAGAAGCAAAAAGCTAAGGATAATATAAATGAGCAAGCAAAACAAAAGAGGTTTGTTTTACTTTGTAACTGATGGAAACAGGAGCTTTCCCTTTCCCATTCTGGGGATAGAGTTGAGAATTGGAGCCACAAAAAGGTTAAAATCACGGGTTGAGATAAAAACAATTTACTGGAAACAGCAATGAGACAAGAAAAATGAGCAGAAACAGCAACAGTATTAATTTAAAAAGGTATAAGATAAAAAAAATATTTACATGGCAACTAAAACAGTACTAGACCATTTCTCCCACCACTTTTTTTCCCTCAAAGAGAGTCCCTTACTCCTACTCCTGGCTCCCTTATTCCCATCCCTGGCAAAGTGGCATGACATGGTATTGAATAAAATTAGCACCTGGCCATGCTCTCCTCCACATGTCTAAAAAATTAACTCTGTGCTGGCCAAAACTAGGACAATCAGTCTTTGTCTATTTCTAGGTGTGCCTTAGTAAGCCTACACTGGGCTGAGTTTTTTGTGTGGAGCTGCATGTTTTTCTGTTATTTTATATATTAATATATGTTATTTCATATCTAATTTGAGGTTATGTGGCTCCAGACTAAACTCTGCGTTTACATGGGTATGTGGACACAAACACGTGTTACATGGTTTGTGATTACAGTCAGTTATTTACCTGATCTGGTTTCATGTGCATTGCAGACAGTGTTCACAGATATCTTTGGTCCACATACATGTATTTATGCCTGACTGTGAGATTTGCTTTTATTTTCCTTCTGCTTTCTTCACTGCAATGTCTAGTTCTTACCCAGCTCTGGTTCATAGTTAAAGAGGAATTTACAGAACCTATTATCTTAAATAATAATAGAGCTGTCTGTTTTCCTCTGTTTCCTTTCTCTGATCACCCTTAGGGATGATTTTGGGACTGTTCTTTATTTTCTTGTCCTCTGTTTATTCATTTTGCTATCCACTTCTTCAGCTGAAGCTGGGCTTGTGATGATAATGAACAGCAGAATTGAATGTAGTGATTTTTTGTACTCTTAAGATTTTGCTTCCTGCAAAAAATTGCTATTGATTGTTCATCAAGTTATCTGCTGCAACCCATTATTTATATCCACTCCAGTTCAGACTTTTGGGAGAGAATTACGTGGCTGATGATGTGAACAACTGCTCTGAATATGGAACGTTATTTTTTGATTGCTAAGCTTCCCATAAGAAAATCTATTATTAACTTCTTAATTTTTGTGGGTTTTGCTAGGAATCAAAAATTCCTAAAATTATTCTCAATTAAATAAATATCTGTTTTCTTAAAATAAAAAACATGTAAAAGGAAAAGTGTGCTCTCACCCAATCTGAACACACTGAGCACCTCTAACAGTTTCATGACTACCATCACACAGTTATAAGCTCATAAACACAGCCCATGTACGTTCAGTTTGCACCTTACAGAACAAACATCAACACCTGTTGATATTACATCTCCTTTAGCCCTTTTGTGTGTGGAAACATCCAAAACATCCATTCAAGCTAAAATTTTCTCAAGCCTCCTAAACGTGATGAGCAGTGGTGGCTAAACTGTGGTCAGATGTTTGGTAGTCCAAGGACTACTAACAAGGTGTACTGAGTAGTGTGGTGTAGCAACTTGTCAGCTCTCCAGCAGTGAGCCACAAGAGGTTTGCAGGGTTTGTAATGACTTGTTGGCTTGGGAACTTGTGCTTCAGGGCAAAGTCCTTAGTACTGAACACAAAAAACCCTGGGCCAAACCAGTGCACACAAAGTGCAGCCTCTCAGATCTCTCCATGGGCACTGTTCACTTCCAGTACAGGAGGCTACTGCTTTTTTTCTGATTTTTATACACTATTCATAATAAACAAAATATAGCAATTTTTCCTTTGAAGCCAGGATCCCCAAAAGTATCAAATCTCCAGTCTTCTCATCCTGCTGCTCAGCATGCTCCCACTACTTCAGATTCCACTCACAGCAGTAATGGCTGGGTATTTTTTTCACCAAGAGCCTATGCAAATATCATGTCTTAAAAACACACTGCAGGCAGTTCACAGACAATCACATTAACTGAAAGTATAAATTACATTGAGAGAACTCATTTATTCATCCTGATTGCCTAAGTATCACCTAGCACAGTGCTTCCTAACCTCTTTTAATTAGAAGGACGATGGATCTTTATGAAAATTGCATAGGCCAGCTTATGCTATGCCAACTTTGTAGTTTTTATTTACAACCAAATGGAAATTAGATTTACATTTTAAAGGTCATAGGTTGCTTAAATTTGCTAGCTTCCTTTCAGATAAGAGTCCATGTATGGAAACATGTAGACTATTTTATAAGTTCAGCCATGTTGCAGACTACCTGACAATGTCTCATACAGTTTATTAAATACCAACCCATGGCCTTCAAAGGCATGAATAAAAAATTAGTTACTGGTTCAAATAATTTGTCATAAGAGCACAGACACAGGAGTCTAGCATATACCAGCAAGACTACAAGAAAGAACACATGGTTGGAACATAAAGCATGCATATAGGCACAAGCATGAGTCAACATCTTAATTTGGGGATGGCAGGAATTAGGACATGACAAAGGTTGTCCCTGATTTTTGTAATCAGCTATGAAGTTTTGTGATCAAATGCACACTTTTCTTGCCCACTCCCATCTCATCAAGTTGAATTTAGTCCCACTATTGCAAAAGGGATCTTTTGGGATGGCTGGGGAAGTGCTTTGGTTTTACTCCAAAAACAACACAAAAATTCTGGTTTTTTACTTACTCCCTTTGGGGATAAAGGGAGTAGATCTCTTCTAGGCATTAGTATTCAGAGTTAGAAATTTATCTAAAGCCTTAGAGGGAAATTAGGTATATTCTTCTTTGCCATCTCTCTCTTTAATGCCTGTTCAGAATTACTTCCAAAGCTGACTTTGCCAAAGCCACAAGGCTTAACTTTCTATGCCTAGGGAATTCTGTATTTCAATAAGTTTTGTAACTTAAAAAGTATTACTAGAGGCCTTTATATTTTTCTGCCTAATAATTCCCTCGAGAGAACTAGTACATTTAAAAACTTTATGTTACCTTGAATTCAGTCTGATTTTTATGCTTCTTGGAGGAGAATCTTTTCAGCTCTACAATACCTTTTCTTTCAGGGACACATTTCCCTCCACACTGACAGCACATTAAATTTATTGGAAGTTGTACATCTCAGAGAAAACTGACATGATAAATCTGACTGTGCTGTTGGCCTTTCTGAAGATGTAGCTATTTTTTGCTTATAAGTTCTATTATTTTATAAAAAGTGAGAGGAAGAAAAGGCTATTACTGTATTTTAACCCATTATATTTCCAGAAACTGAAATCTGGTTTCATGCTTTCCTGAAAGAATAAGAGTCACAGAATAATCTTCCCAGCTGGGCTGGCTTTCAGAAATGCACTTGGCTGACCTTAGAAGAAAAAACAAAATTGCATTATGCCAGACAGAGTCCAGATGCCCTGCCTTTTTCCACAACAGCTCTTGTATATAGAAGCTTAAGGACATGAGGCTGTTAAAGGAAATCCTAGAGACATATGATCCTAGGCAAAACCTTAAAATAGAGAGGAGGAATGAACCCACAGTAATTTTTTTTTTCACAAGCCTATCTACTGCTCAGTTGATATTGCTATAGTTCATTTTAAATTGCTACCATTAATTTAGTGAATTAGTCATCAACTATTTACAGCTAGACACAGAAGCATTCATCATAAACATCAGAAGAAGAGAAGAAAAATAGCTTTTCCTAATACGATTGTGTGTTTAATTTTGCCATATAATGGGACTGAAGTCATTAGTCACTGATGTATTTCTTTCTGGAAAGGGCAAAAGATCAGTTATAGAGTTATCAAAAAAAATCATAAAGTATACATATTTTCTGCAGCATAACACAAGCTGACAGTCACAACAGGAGATACTCTCTTGTGCCCTGAATCTGTAAATTTCATCAGAAGACCAGAAAAGTCTGTTTCCTCTAATGTGGTCCTTTTCCTTCTCCTCTGCCTTGTCTTCTCCAGGATGAACCTTCCCAGGTCTCTCAGTCTCTCGTCACAGAAATGATGCTCCAGTCCTTTAAACCTCTTTTTGACTCTTTGATGGACTAAGTTCAGTATGTCCATGTCTCTCTCATACTGGAGACAGCAGTCCAGGTGTGCTCTCACTAACACTAAGGATGCCTTCCCTCACCTACTGGCCATGCTCTTCCTAAAGCAGCCCAGGGTACCATCGACTTTCTTTGCCACAAGGGCACATTGCTGGGTCACAAACAACTTCTCTGCCCTGCAGGACTTCCAGGTCCTTCTCTGCAAAGCTGGTATTTTAGGCAAATGTACATGACTGTCTACTGTGCACCTTTTTCCTTCACATATACATGGAAACCAACACAGAAATGAGAGGAAAATTGCCATGGGAGGCATAGGATTCTTATAATAGTCACAAATCTAGTTGGTGCTTTAAGTCACAGTTTTTAATCCCTTCACTGTGGAAAAAAGACCAAATAAGTGATTTCTTGTGTATACATTTTATTAGGACCCAAACTCAGCACCTGTGGGTAGAGCTGGATGGGGCTCTTTCATCTCTCAGTAAGTAATTTACAAAGAGGCATGAGTGGTAATTTGCTATCTTAAATAAGCATATAGCTGAGTGATGACTGTGGAAAAAGGGTATGCAAGTTACAGTTTGCCTGGAGGGATTTAATTTCTCCACTGAACATTCTCATTCAGCATCTGAGCTCTGCAGCCTGGTGATTAATCTTCCTGAATACCAGACTGCTTGTAACAGGTTCTGGAGGTTCCTATTTGGAGTGTGCAGCACTGCTAATTAGCAAATCCACAGAATGTCTGACATGTGTGGTCCTAAATGAGAGTAACTTATTAAGTATATTTATTAATGTCTTTTGCAGTCAGATACACAGAAATATTATGGGTAAAGTTATTGGATGCACCTAGGAAGAATAATTAATCTTGTAAACAAGCCAGCAGAGAGTGGGATATAAATCAAGGCATCTGCTACCTTATGTCACCTTTAAGTGTGAATGAAATTTTGATTGTCTTTGGTTGAATGCTGTGTGATACTTTAGCAAAGCTCAGCAGCATGTTCACAGCAATGTCCAGATACTGTACAACAAAGAAGGAATTCATACCCATGTATATGAAAAAGTAAAAGTTGCAGTGATCAGATCTTTTTTACTGACAGATATCAAGAAAAATAGTATTTCTATCATAATATAGCACTAATCTTTTGTCTATGTGTATGATGGATGTTCTGTCTGTGTTATGTAGTATCTGGCCATTGATGGACTGGATTTACCTGCTTTTAATCCAAAGAACTACATTAGGACTCGTCTATGCTAAAGGGCATTAGAATAATGCCACTGGCTGCAAAAAAAAAATAGAAATGAGTAAGAACATTTGATGTCAGACCATTAACATATTGTAAACAGTTTAGGCAGATAAACATAATAATAAAAGTGTACAGATTATGAAAGACACAACTCTGAGTGTCTCCCTTATTACACTGATGAAATTCAAGTAGGAACTAAGGAGAAATTTTGAATTTCTTCCTATGCAAGCTTCCCAATATACACCCCTGATGAACCTTGAATTAGGTTCTGGTCAAGTTCCAAGGCATGCTCTGATTCTGATTGGAGGCAAAGTATTTCAGCTTTTCTTTTCAGACAAAACCAGCTGGCATCTGTTGGCTGGTTGAGGCCATAAAGCACTAAACCACTTGTCATTGGTGCAAGATGCCTGTCAATGACAGTGTTCATATTCAAGCTATATAAAAAACCCCACTGTGATGCTTTTCAGAAACACTCTGAGGAGTCCCTGAATTCTCACTGCCAGTGTGACCATGAGCTTTGCTTTAAACTGCAAAGAGCATTTGCTGTGTGCTGGAAGCTGAGAAGGATGTGGCCTTCAAGGGCTGCCAGTGCCACTGCTGCCCCTTGCAAGGAGAACATATAGCCCCAAACCATTATTAAAAAAACTTCTTTACTTTGGCTGCTTTAAACCAGTAAGCTTTCCTTGCACCCTCTGTGGGCACAGAGCCCAAGGAGACCACATGCTGTTCTGGGTTTATTCTCACAGCAGCATAACTCAAGCTGTGTTCTTAAGCAGCTCATATCATAATCCTGTGGGCTTTATCATCTTTGGCACAGATATAGAAGAATAGGACAATCTTCAGAACAACTCTGAGCCCTCTCTACCTCCAGTCAGATCCATTAGGACTAAACTGCACTAACCTCTAGGCTGGTATTAAGAGTAGATGTGAATTATCTGAGACTAACTAGAATTTCAAGTGTGATTTAGGTATTGCTTTCTGGGAACTTTCTCTTTACTCTTGCTATCACATATAACCTCATGGGGCTTTTTTAATATAGTGAGCTGAAATGGATGTTATGCATTAATATTTTATCTAGAAAACAAGACAGTAACTGTTTATTATTACAGTCATGACCTACACTAAAAGCATTAAATAGTATCTATGAAGTTATTTGAAATTTTTGAAACAATTCTTCACAGAGTTTAAGCATTATAAGAATTGTTAGAATCTGCAAACTTTGGAAGAAAGAAATTATTTGTTAATCCAACTCAGCAGATGATTTCTAGAACTTTACAGTGGAGGATATACTTTCTCCTTCACAGTCTGAGCTACAGATTCTTAGTGAAATGCATTGACAGTTAATCTCTGCTCAGTATTCCCACAGCACATTGTCCACTACATCTGCCATTTGCCAACTAAACAGTGTCTGTAGGACCCACTGTAAATGCATTGTTTGCTAAATGCAACCTTTTTTCATGATCTTTATACAGGAATGATGGCACCAAGCCACTTACCTTCTTCCTTTTAAAGTACAAAAACTCCTTCAGAAAACACTAAGGGACAGAAACACCAGCCAGGACTGCTGCAAACAATTTTGAGTGGACTGCATTTCCTTTCCATTATCCTGGGCCAACACCTTCAGCTCAGAGAGAAAGCCTTTCTCATCCAGGCCACTCCTATATCCAGCTGCAGCAAGTCATCCTGTCACACCAGCAGCTTTCTGCTTGACCACCCTCTGGAGTTTCCCAGCACAAAAGAGCAGTCTCTGGGAAGTTCAACATGCCAAGCTCCTCTCAGCAGGGATAGGGGCTACAGAGGCCTGAGAGATGTGACAAGATCTAAAGGTCTTGTCCCTGCAGCACCATGCACCGAGAAGTTTCCAGAAGTGCCCCCTCTTTGACAGGTGGATTGCATTGTGTCTTCAAAACTGGCTTTGCTCTTCTCAATGTCAGTATTTCATTTTCTGTACTCTTCAGCTACTCTACATTTGTTGATGTCATGTCAATCTGAACAAGAATTTCTTGAAGTGAGGACACAGCACACAAACTTCACTGTGGGACTTGCCTTGAACTCAGCTTCATTTATGTTTAATTTTAAAAGCTGGCTTTCTGAATTTCTAACAAACCCTGTGCTACAAGTTGAAGGTTAGATTCACAGTACAAGTTTAAGCACTTCTAACTTGTGCAATGCAACTCAGAAGAACAAGGTCAGACATCCTGGCATCCTTAGATAATTAATGGAGAGAATTAGGCACAATTCCAAAGGGCAGTACAAAAATATCACATGCCCAATACAAAAAGCAGCCAAGAAACTTTAGTTAATTAGAAGTTTCACCTCCATCCTAGAGATTAGGCATGGGCCCTTTCAGTTTTGATGAGGTACCCTCTCCTAGTAGAAAGTACTTTGAGATGCTCTCAGGAACAAGAAGATTTAGATCCTGAGCTGTGTTAAAAATATGTTTCTTAGGAGTAGGTCTCCTCCCCTTATGTCTATACGATGTTCAGAATAAGAAAAACACCCATGAGTTCCCTGCAGCTCAGCAGCCAAGATCAGATCTTTCAAGGCTGAGAAGAGAAATGTAAATAATTCCTAGTGGTCTTGCCGAGTAATCTCAGAGTGTCCAGACTATAGATGTCTTGTAGGGCAGAGTAAATTAAAAAGAAATGTTCTGTGGATCTTCACAACACCAGCAGGAAAGTTTTCTGCAACTCTAAGCAACACCTGATGCTCTGAAAATACCTTAGAATTCAATGATATCCCACTGTGGAAAAGTAAATTTCATCATTATAGTGCAAATATTATGGTATGTTACTAAGGCTGCATAAAAATACTACCTCTACATCTGTTTTCCAAAGGAGTGCTGCAATAGGCTTTACAAACAGAAATTCTTGTTTGAAGTATTACATTAAAAATTAAATAGCTATATTATTCTCATACTTACCAGATGTAAGGGGAAAGATAGATATTTGGATAGTGGCAATTTATTATATTGCCAGTAAGAAAACTTAAAATTAGAATCCAATAACTGATTTTCACAGTAGCTCCAAAACTCTTGAGTTAAATTAGACCTTGATTACAACAGTCCAAGTCTGCTGCATTTGTTTAGTAAGCAGGATTGCAGGATTGTTCTGCTTAAATTAGAACCTCCACATTTTATAAGGTTTCAGCCAAAGCACTTAAAAAAATTAAAAACAAAGAAACAAAATAAAGCACAATACTGCTGAAAGACCTGATGTTCTCTTCATTTGCAAGTGCAATGAATAACTAGTTCATGTGTAGGCTGTACAACATGATTTAAATTACCTCCACAGAGGCTAATAAAGCAGCATTTTTCAGAAGTTAAATTTACATTAATTCAAAACCACAAAAATAATGATGCCTCTTGCTTTCCTTTCTCTGGAACCATCATAGATTTTTGATGTGTATATTAGCAGCATCATGCAGGACGCTCTTTTATCTTTTTCTGTCTGGCTTTGCAAAAGCATCAGCACTCCTTAGGTCTCCTCTTCATTCCAGTGCATTCTTCTCTAAGGCAAGAAAATGGCCTATAAAACGTTTTGAAAGTTAATTTTGAGCCAGTACCAGAATGGCTCTTAAAAGCAAGCCTTTACTATAAAATCCTGCTTCCAGCTACAATTTGCTGAAGTCTAATGGCCATCTGACAATTAGACACTCTGTACCCACATATGAAAGAAAGCAGATATACAAAGAACTCTCAGTATTTCTACATCTCAGCTGGAAAAAGCTCCAATTCAAAATGTAGCTCTCCAAGCAGATGCCAAAGAATGGAGAGGACAGGTCAGAGGGCCAGCTGTTTGCGTCACCACAGGTTCCACTAGACAGAATGCATTAAGAATATTTATGAGTTGGATGAGCAGAGTTGCCTGTAATGCAATTGCAGCTCATTTAATTGAAAAAAGGGAATGAAAAATGCTTACCTCAACATGTCTGCTTAAGCTGTCATCTGATTTACTCCATTTGTATCAATACAGGAAGTCAAAGAGGCAAATTGAATTTATGGACCAGTGGAAGATAAACCAATTTTCTCTGGAGAAACCCAAGTATCATAGCTCATACCTAAGCCTCCTCTTCTGTTTTCACATCAGTCACTGTACACAGCATTTTCACGCAGCAATAAACCAATTTAAATGATCCATACATGCCAGCTACTGTACAGCTCACACACTGTGCCTCCAGTGCAGCTTTGCTCTCTGCAGGGCTGCTGAAGCAGCACAACTCACCCTGCAGCCCCCTGCCCGGGTCCTGGCACAGACATCCCCACTCTCCTCAGGTCCTGGCAGCCTCAGTAGGGAACTGAGAAGATGCTGAACCCTCCTGATCCCCTCTTCTCATGTAAGTCAGTTCACTTGAGCTGTCAGGACTCAAAAGTGCTCCCAGCCACTGCTTAGTACCAATTTAATGACAGTCTTCCCCTCCACCATCCCAAGTCCTTTTGTTATGGTCGACATAAACACGTGTGCCTTTCAAGGCTACTCTTTCTAAGCAGCTTTTTCAAATATCTCAGTTAATTCCAACTGAAAAGCAACAGTGTGTCAAAGACAAAGCTTTAATGTAAATAGGCATGTATTTGAAAATACAGCTGACATGGCAGAAGTTTTTCTAGACTTGGCATTTCTCTGACAGAAAACACCAGGCTTATCAGAGCAGAAATGTTCTAGGGAATATGTTGACAAAACATCCAACTGACTCAAGGATGTTCCCGTGGAAATCTGCTTTGTCTCTGACCCATGTGACCTCACGTCATTCATCCCCTCACCTCTCCAAAGACCAACAGAGTGGGGAGTCAGGGAGCCACGAATGAAGCAGTAGGCACCTCCAGAGTAAAGGGGTTCCATTTCTAGGGAGCCTATGAAGTGAGTTTTGCTTTTTGAAAGACAATATTTCACAGTGGTCCGTGATGGGAATCTAACCCAGGATCTTCACACCAGCAGAAGCTTTCTCCCTTCTGAGCCAGATGCAGGGAACTTTGGAATGCTCAGGTTCCACTACATTTACTGAAAGCATGACCTTCTCTGGTGCATCTTCCCATGCTCCTCAGTATCAATTGTCTCATAGTAGGCTTTTGGCTGAAATCCTCCACTATTTGAAAGAAATGGACCCAGACAACAAGGTACCTCCTTTGAAATAAGCATTTTGGGGGCAGGGAAGGTTGTCTCGAGGACAAGGTCATCAAACTGTTGTAACCAAAACAAAAGTAATCACGCAGTTGCCTCAGGGGCTGGAAAACTTACAAGATCCAGGCTATTTCCTCTTGGTTTGGCCTCTTTTCCCTAGGAAGGTAAATAATGCAGGGATAATGAGCAGCAGAGTGCACTGAAACTCAAATGTTAGTCAGAAGGACATCTGTGGATCTGGGCCAGTCCCTTGTGTTTTAACTCTTGGAAGGAGTTGCTAAAGCAGAGTGTGGGCCAAGTTCCCTAAGAGCTGCTGGAAGAGTTAGAAAAGCCTAATTTGACAAGGTGACCACAAAGCAGACTGACCTAAGCTACTTTGCAGCTGTAGTGTAGACTTTGTAACTGGGGTTCAGTTGACCTTCGGCTGCCAGATGATATCCTGCTTTTAGGATGCAGATTCCAATGCTGCCTGTGTCTGAAATTAGACAGTGCATCCCACCCACAGTGCTGAGCACTTCTGTATGCATTTTCAAACACATTGAAAGTGGTCTTTTCCCATATGAACATAAGATCATCCCGTCCTTGGTATATCTTGGAAGAGTTCCACCAGAATCATTAGAGAGACATGATTCTATGCAATTTTCACTGCTCATTCTCCATCTCTTTCTTAGTCAAGATCAGGCATGCAGGATGGTTATTTTCCTATTTGATGAAGTGCTTTCAGATCACTCTGAGAGGAGAACTAGATGCCATCTCCTTGCCCTCAGGAGATTGTGCCTTCCTTCCCCATATCATGATGGTACACAGGAGAATCTCGAGCAGTGCAAGTCTGGGCAACAATGGCCACAGACCAGAAAATGTGTATTTGTGCACTCACTTCTAATCCTTTAAGCACAAAACAGAAAGTTGCAGAGGGCACATGATCAATTTTGGTGCTCACGGCTTAGTTCCAGGATAAATTACTAAATCACTGAATTTTACCACCATCAAAACATAAGCTTACAAATGGCAAAAGGTGCTAATACACATGGCTTTCTGGAGTTCATGATTAATGTTGAGCAGAAAAGCTCCAGGCTGATTTAAATTGGTCCTTATCTTGACAGACATTAACAAAGAAGGGGCTTTCTTTTCTGATTTTTTTGATGGGGTGGTAGTATAATTATATAAAGTTTTAATTCAATAACTAGAACTGCCAAACTCAGCAGGAGAAATAACACATGACAAGTGGAAGTTAGAGAACAACAATGCAAAAACCATCAAGGCTGTAGCTGTATCATTTATAAGGACAAAACAGCCTGAAGAAAGACTGTGTATGTTTTAAGACGGTGACTCCAGAAACTAGACTTATATAGAATTAACAAACAGGCAAATATAATCTATTGTTTATGACAGATAACAAATAGACAGCCTTGGCAAGAGAGTTATTAATCTATGGACCATGGATAGCATGGAAAACACCAGCAGTAATAAGCCATTTTCCCAGTTCAAACAGAGCTGTCCACAACTCAAATGTGAAAGGATCATATTTGAAAACAGATAACATGACTCTGTCTCTATGGTCCTTCTTTTCTGGATACGTACTGACTGATGATCAAGCTTACTAATTCAAAATTATAGTCTCTCTCCACTGATTCTCCTTTGCCATCGAAGCTCAAATCTGGACTTAAATTATCTTATTCTTCTGTCCTTATGTTTGGATTCATCATTTGGGAAATTCAAAATTGGCAGGGAAGAATCCTGACATGCCTTCTGTATCATAAGCAGGGATACATAAACTCCTCTTCTGTTACAGCCATTTTCTTTTAGTAGATCCCATAGCTGTCCCATCTTTGAGGTCTTCTTTGCTTAGAGCTGCCATTGTAGTAGATGAGCCAAACTTTTGTCCTTCCCACACCCTTTTGTATGACTTTCTTCATTAAGCTGGTGTCTTGTATTTGCTATTTAACAGTTCCACAGACACTTTTCACATAGTTATTTGTAAGAAGTCCTGATCATGGGCAGGTGATAGCTGGGAGGCTCTGTATTAGGAAAACAGGGAGACAGTAGATCTGTAAAGAATTATTTTGTTCAACAAAACAACCCTTGAGAAAGAAAATAGTAAATTGCTGCTCCATTTCCAGCACTCCCAATGTACCCCAAACATGCCAAAATAAATGAGAAACACATGCTGCTCTCACTCTGCAGAGCAATCAAGGTAGGGCTCTTGAACCTCTGAGAGGACACGGTCACAGGGCAGATATACATAGAAACATGAAAATTTCTAACCAAGTTAAAGTAACTCCAGCAAGTTCTCAGTTTCTCTTGTGCTTCCTTCAAAGTAGGTTGCGTCACTGCAGGAAATTTATCAGTCACATGAACTGATAAATAGCAAATTAAATCAAAACCACAGCACCTTTGTCCTGTACCTAATGCTGCCCTGAACTTGCTACCACTATAAAGTGCTCCCTCAGATAACAAATTGTCATTTTTTAATAGACTCTGGCTTTTGTTCATTTTTGGGTCATATTTATAAGTAGTCTCAATATTTCTGAACAACTGCCAGTCCAAAATTTTCTTTTCCCTTCTATATTGGTGGTGTAAGAGTATTTCATATGTTTGGCTCATTAACTTGGAAGTGAAGGCAAAAGCTCTGCTTCAAGGCATAATTTGCATGTAGCTGACAGCAGCAATTCATCAGGTTCTTAGACCTTATATATATATATATAAAAGAATCTGGGCTTCACTTTAATTTCTAAATCAAGTACATCTCCAAAGCTTTTTTCAGGCAGCATTTTCTAAAAAAAGATACTAGTTAAAATATTATAATTGTCAAGGTATCACTGGCTTATGTAGGCTATAAAGAGGGCTCTGTGCATTTAAAATCATAAAAGCCTTGTTGCCGTAAGGTAACCTGTGACAGAATAATATGTACAGTTTCATACACACATATTCACCCTTTGATATCAGACCTCAAAGTCTGCCTGGGGAGAAGTCTGGGATTTCTTATTTGTAAGATATTTCTAAGAAGACAACTGAAAAATTCTATACTTTATGAACATTTAAAATTACATGTGTTGGTTTATTAAACTTATACTATTACTCAGTATTTTATTTAGGCAACTTTTCTATTCCAACAGTGTTGAAATCACCTCAAAGAGAATTAAAGTTTCCAGATAGAACATTAAACATATGAAAAACCCCAAACACATAAATCACTCTCTCAGAGGAAGTTACTGCAGGGCTTACCCTTGATTTTGATTCAGGTACATTTTAACTATTCAGAGCCAGATGCAGCCCAGAGCCAGAGTAGGAGGAACATGGATAACAGAGAACATCATCACATCTAGAAATGTTGCCCAGAGACCTCTGTTTGACACTGCTAGAAACTGTTTACTGTGCAGCTGTCACAACTGCATTTGTGCTTTTGTCCTGTACCAAAGAAGTGCTGACTGCCAAATGGCTTAATCTCATTTTGGCAGACTGATTCCAGTCTCAGACCCAGGTGCCTCCACAGCTCAGCTCTGAAGTACCCCCACACCTTCCTCCTGTCAGCCCACCAGTTCAAAACAAGTCTAGCACACACTGGTAGGTTCAGATGTTCCCTGAGGACAGTGGAGTTGAGGCCACTTTTTTTCCAAGAGTGGTCCTGGTTTCTCCAAAACTCACAGATTTCACTTTGCTTGATGGTTTATTTTCTTTAAAATACAGCTTATGCACTGAAGCCTAAGACTTGTGGGACCTGTGTTCTTTATTTACCTGAAGTGGTTCAAAATCACTTCAGCTGTCAGTGGAGGTGTTGTGCTGAAGTTGTTGTGCTGAAGGTGTTGTGCTGAAGTTGTGCCTCTGTGCTGTGGCCAGACTGACTCTGCACCAGCCAGGGCTGTCCTAGGACACTCCATCAGAAAGGGGGCAATCCTGAGCACCAGCCACAGTAGCCAGTACTTATCTACTAAAATACACAAACTGTGCCTGGAGCAAGGGCTGGACTCAAGCTTTTCATGCCTGCAGCACTCACCACCAGACTACAAGTGTTTGTTCCTCCTAATCTTCTCTTCCTTTCAGCTGATGATTAAAGTACACAGAGGCCCTTCTCCAGAGAGGGAGCTGAGAACATCCCCACACAAAACAACCTCCTGGCCATGCATATGGCTCTTCTGGAAAGTTTTACTCTTCTGGAAAGTTTTAACTTGCTGCCAGCTCAGAGTAGGCTCAGTTGTGTTTGTAGGCAAGGGCTCTGGTCCTGGCCCACTTTTGCAGTTGCAGCAGGCCCCAGGACGTTTCTGTAATTTCCCATATACCAAGGATTATCATGGCAAATGACAATTATGCCAGTTAGCTGAGTTCAGGCTTGTGGTCTGAGGTGCACAGTGTACAAGGACATGTCTGGGCTGATTAAGCTAAGTTTTAAGTAAACCGTAATTCAAGTGTCATTGTTAATCAAACTTTCCCTTCAGAAACAGCAAAACAGGAGAACTCAGTGGTGTAACCAACACAATTTGACCAAATAGAGTCTTATTGATTATCTGCTTGACTTACAGATGCAAAAAGAAAAATTAAGCTGTCTGGTAGTTAATTCAATTCTTGACTAAGTTTTGTGTTGTACATAAACATTGGATTTGTAGTGGCCAGTTAGAAATCCCATTGTTAAAATTATTAATACTCTCATGTTTCACCTGTTGCTTTATTTTATTTAAAGAAAACAATATAAAAAATAAGTTACTAATAAATTTCAGTTTGAAAGAAGCTGAAACTAATATTTGTAAAGTTTTTATGTTCTGTAAGACCTTTTTACTAAGCAATTAGAAAGTCTGAAACCACTGATTTACAGACATTCTTTTTATCAAACATACATTTAGAAAATGTTTGCATCATTCTTATACATTTATTTATTTTATGAATTCTAGAACAGGAATTTATCTGATCTTGCAGTTTATTCTTCAGTCTATAATCTGAAATTACTTTCATCTTCTTTGGTAATTTGCTTAAATTGAAACAAACTGAACTTTCAGAAAATAGTATGACAGCTCTTTGGGAGGACAAAAGTCAAAAGAGATGGAGATGCAGCTTAAGGCACCATAATTAGTTTCTGGTATGAAATTAATTAACATCTGGCTGGCATTGGCAACTGCTGACATTACTTGTGGTGTCATGTTATGTGATAAGTAACAGGAGAAGATAAATTTCTACAAGAATGAAGATCTATTTTCCTGGGCTTGTTCCTACCAGCTAGAAACATAGCAGGAAAACCACACAATGTATCTGTTGTCCATTTTATAAATGTTTCTGTCCTGGATGATATTACTTTTTTTTTTCTTACTGTTTTTCTGAGACTATAAAAATTCTTAAAATCAAACCAACTGTACTTTGTAGTCATGTTTTTGTTTGCACTATAGGTTCCTCTGCACATCCAATAACACCAGTGCAACTGAAGTTTTATTTGCTGCTCAAATTAGCAGTCATTGGGTGTGTTTTCAGTGTTTTGAGGACTTGATTTGAAATAAAGTTGTAAAATCCAGTCACTGTTTCATTCAATATATGCAGTTTCCCCATATTTCAGCCATCTTTCCAAGACAGTTTGCCAAATTAAGCAGAAACAAATATTATATTGTAGACTGTGCTAATTGCTAGTGTTGTTGCAGAAGCTGGATTTGTTTAATAAATTAATGTCATATTTTTTCCATGTCTCACTCTTCTGTGATTTATTTGTGCATTATTTGTGGTAATCTTCCAGGTGAAGCTTTCCCTGGTAGTTCATATACCAACCTTTCAGAAATCTAGACTCAGCAATGAAAACAAAAGAAGGAGAAAGCTTAACCTGATGGAAGGAATCTGTTAATCACAGAAACACGTTTTCCTCTTTCACTGATTCAAATCAATTCTTAAAGCCATCCAGTGTTGCAGTTTCAGAAGAGCACTAAAGTAGAAAACTCCAGAGCATTTTAAGTCCAAGAGTGATTAAATGTAAAGGAGGTGGAGCCTTTATCAGTGGAATTAGTGTGGGTTTTTTCAAACATGAACAGGTCAAACTCTGAACTACCAAGCTGTGCTTGTGTATTCCTGTTTCTCCCTAAGTAGCTGCACTGTGATTATAAATTCATTCTAATTATGCTTTCTGCTTGGTAGCATGCCAAAAGGTCTCTTCTTCATC
Source organism: Notiomystis cincta (assembly GCA_013398075.1). Lineage (NCBI taxonomy): Eukaryota > Metazoa > Chordata > Aves > Passeriformes > Notiomystidae > Notiomystis > Notiomystis cincta. The sequence continues at coordinate 236,764 of VZRX01013582.1, read as the reverse complement.
TACTCTGCAATGTTCCTGTTTCCTTCTGTTCTGCCTCAGCAGCTTCAGAACCTGCCATCTAGGTACACACACAACAGCAGATGCATATAACTACACCCTTTACAGAAAAACTTCTGTCTCCAAGGCAAAAATAGAACAGATTGATGGGATCAGTATTAAATTGGTTCCCTCTAATGAGTTAAAGACTCCCATCTGTTCCATACACTAATGTGGTCGAAGTCTGCAAGGAGAAAAAAGATCAATACAATTTTATGGGCTCTTCATAAGCATTAAATTAACAGCAGAAAAATGCAGGGTTGTGTGAAAGGGATGCTCGTGATCCTCCACTGAGGCTTATAAAGCTAACTGAGCACAAAATTATGTAATTATGGTGTTAAATAAGACTTCGAGCGTAAAGTATCTAGAGGATAAATAAAAAAGATGCTTGCTACAGCTTTGACAATTCAAAAAGCCTTTTCAAAAGGAAGACTGCACCATCACTCTGTTAAGTATCAGCTACCTCCTCACTCTTTCCCTTTCTGCTTTTCCAGTTTCTTATTTTAATCTTCAATATTTCCAATTCCTCCATCTAATTCCCTGTCCCTGTGTGTTTCCCAGATCTTTACTTCATCGAGGTATAATTTTCTGGTACACAGAGTCAAAGGTTTGTTACTTTTCCCCTTTGGACTTTTGACCTCTTTCAAAGATGCTTTTAAAGTCCTAATGATTTACTGCCTCCTCCAGTTGTTGAGTCAGACAGTTCCTTCCAAACTGCAAAGTGCAAATGGTAGGTATCAAGTCTATGGACATGTAAAAAACCAATATCAAACAGACAAAATAAAAAAGGCTTCAGTTCCTAATGAAGCCAACCAAAATATTGACAAGCAGTCCTGCTGGCCCATGTCCCCCCCAAAATTCAAGTCCTCAGTCTTTGCTGTTTCATCCAAGCCTAGGAGCTGTCCACCAAGTTGGTGGTTGTCCTAGACACAGCCACAGAGCCTCTTTGTCTTCACCCAGTGGATCCTGCAGAGGGTTTTTAGTGAAGTGGCCTGTTTCCAACAGGTGAAGAGTCAGTGATGCCATGACCTAGCCTAATCTTTTAATCAAATCTTCTCCTAGGAGATAGGATACCTAGGTGTGAACCTTCTCTGGCTTGAAGGGGAAATGTTCAAAAGGCAGAAATCCTCCCATCTCTTAGCAAATGCTTCAATCACTGGCAATTTAATTTAAAAGGTACACCATACCTACTTCTTGTATGTTATAAAAAGAAAAAATGGTAGTCATGGCTGCATTTTTAAAGATGTCTGGGAGAACATGCTATGAGTTTAATAAAAAGGCTTATGAAATCAAGCCCTTTGGAGGAATATAGGCAGAAAAAGACCTTTTTCCATCTCCCTAGTGGTCACCTGTGAAGTCCCTTTCCTGCTGAGCCCAGGCAGTAAGAGGGATGTGAAGAACTGTCAGTCAGCACAGCAGCCATGGCAGATCATTAGGTAGGGGAGCAGGACCTTCTGGATCTAAATGCCTTCTCAATCTCCCTCTACTCAGCAGATAAAAAGGTTACTGTACTGCAGTAGTCTTTCTCAGTAATGAGTCAGAAGTATTTTTATGAATATAGCTTCAAGTACTGCTACTAGGTGTCAGGGGCATAAATAGTATTTTAAATCTTAATATTATAATTAGAATGTTTTTGGGAGTCAGTATTTCCTTTGTTTTTACAGAACTACATAATTCTCAGTACAAAGGACTAGTTTCTATGCAGCCACAGCAACAATTGTGGACAAAAACATTGCTTTTTGGAGATCATGTACGTTTAGAGAGGGGCTTTATTTTCTGTTTTTTAGTAAGTTGGTGATAAATAGCCTTTACTGTGGTCTAATTAGCTTTGACACTGAAGAGTAACATACAGATTAAAATCAACACTCTAAGTAAACATCAACTGTGCATCTACAGCTTGGAAGTTAAGGAAGGCAGCTTCTCTAAATTAGAAAAAAAAGCAGTGCTTAGTTGTCTTTTTTTTTTTTTTTTGTAGTTTGGTCAGTTTTTAAAGTTAGTTCTGCCTACAAAGGCAGCAGAATGGTCATGGCTTGATTTGTAACAAGACCTTTTTTTAGGTTTGGGGCTTTTCAACTGAATCCATTTCTTTCCTCCTTATCTGCTTTGCAAGCAAGCACTGGGGACCTTTATCTATTCTTCCAGGTTTTCAGATTGCAGAGAAAATAATTATATGTACACCTCTAATGAGATCCCTGCAAACAATCTGCATTACCTGCAGAGAAGTTAGAGCAGGAATTCAGAGAGGGTGGAATAAGTGAAACAAAACCTATAAAGTCTTTGGAAAAACAGTGCTGAAAATCTTCAATGTTCAGAAGCCTTTCATCCTTTCAGATGCTTGACATGGGTGAGGTACAGTCTAAGAATCACCATCACTTGTATGAGAAGAACTTTATCAACATTTCCCAGGTGCACACTAATACCCCATGGGTTTAAGCAGTCTCATGTTCTGCTGCTGCTAAAAGACAGTGAGTGACTGGATGAGTCCTGGTGAGCAGAGGCAGAGGGAAATGTGGAGATCTTCCACGTGCTGCTTTGAGCCATTACATGTGTCAGTATTTCCACTGTGAGTACTGACTCAGAGCCAAAGGAGATAACTGCAAAACATATCATCAAAATCAAATTACAAGGTGAACACAATTTGTTTCTGGGTGCAGACATAATTCCTACATTCTGGTTTACTGGGAAGCTCTTTGAATCAAGGCATTCAGACTCTGTATTGAGATGTATTTACAGCCTCAAGTAAGTTTTGATGTTTAGAGATCTCTGACCAAGTTCAGAAAAGTTTGTCCATGTGTATAAAACTTCAGGAATTACTGTCATTCTCCTTGTAACCATTGCACAACAGTTCTGACTGAGTTGTTCCCACAGCTCAGACCCCAAATCCCTGCCTCTGTTCAGATCTTCTCAGAGCTAAGACCTTAGCAGGCTGCACACCAACCCAGCAGAGAAGCTTTGAGCAGGCTCTTCCTGAAGCACCACAACTCATTCCACCCTGATTAAAGGTCTTTCTCCTTCCAGAGAACGGGAGAGGTTCATGTCCCAAGTCACATATCTGAAAATGTGCAGATTCCTTGATTAAAATGTCTGATAATATTGAAACACGAACCAGTGTGTGATAATACCATCTTCAGCACTGTCAGTGCTGCAGGACATCTTTAAACATCTCATCAATCCTTGATTTAGAAGGAACCATTGATTTTTTAGTCTAAACTCTAGAACCAGAACTTCACCTATAGTACTCCATATTGTCCCTGAACTTTGGCTGAATCTGAATCAAATATTTCAGAAATATGTCCAGCCATGTTTTTCAAAATTCTAGCAGTGGGAATGCACCATATCTACCTTGAATTGCTCCAGGAGATAGGCATATTCACCAATTAAAATATCTGCAACTTGTTTAAAATTTTTATTTGCCTAGCAAAGATCCCAGTCCTGAGTTTTCTGTTGTTGCATTAAAGAGCTGTTGTTTTCTTGAAGCTTTTCCTACGTGTAGGTATCTGTAGGCAACGAGGAAATCACATCTGCAACATGAATAATTTAAGGTAATTTGTTCAGGTTTCTACCTGTTCTCCAGACTACAACTTAGACTCTTTCAAAACCTTTTCAGCTTTTCAGAAGCATTCTCAAGATTAGGACCTCAGAGCTGAAGTGTTCCAGTGATGGCCTTGCCATGACACACACTCCCTGCCTTTCCTCCTACCTGTGCCTTCACCAACACCTCCCAAGGTCACGTTAGCTCTGGCTAACCACCTCAATGGAAATGCCTATCTGCCAGTTGTACCTTCCTCTTAAGACCTTCCCAATGTCAGCATAATAGTGTCCTATCTCAAAAGTAGGACCTACATTCTTTGTTTCAAAATCCAGTCTTCAGTTGTCTTCAAAGGCTCCCAACTCAGATCAACTCACTTCCAACCCACTTGGAATAATCCAACTCATTCCATATGCTTAGATTGTCCCTCTCTTTATTTACTTACCCAGTAGCTTGAGCAACATTCACCTGCAAATTCTGCAAGTGATAATTCTCTATTTTCTCCCAGTTGACCGATACAGGTATTCAGAATTCCTTTAATTTACTCATAAGGTACATGTTTGATAAGAAAAAGCACATTTACAGGGAAGATTTCCAGGAGGAAAGACTGACATCTGCCTATAATCCAAAACAGTATTGTGATGTTCAGTGCACAAGAGAGAGGACCAACAGAGGATAAATCTCACCCTTTTGCTTTTTCTCTGTACAGACAATACAACTCAGACAGTTTAGACAACAAAACATTTTAAATTCCCAGTCTCTCCACCCACCATGCATAACTCCTCTACAACAGTTCCTCATTCAGAAATAGCTTTTTGTCTTCACAAGCTACATATTCTTATTCTTTATTTAAGTGAGACAGTGCCAGTTTCAAAGCAGCAACTCAATTCCATCTTCTTTAAACAAAATGGAAACTTTCCAGATAGTGCATTAGATGCAGGATGAGATTCATGAGATCCTTACTCTTAATTGTAGTTTTCCAAATGCATATTTATAAAGTCTGTACTAAATTTCAAAGCTGATTGTTTAAGCAGGACAATTTTGATATCTCTGGTCCCAGACAGAGGTCCTGAAACTTTCACCAGTTTAAAGCAGGAAATACATACAGGGAAATTCAAGGGCAGATAATCTGTATTTGTCATTTTTATTGTAGTGTTTGACTAGTACACAGAAAGCTTGAAAAGCAGTTGATGAGATCAAACAGATCAGCTCTGGAAGCAACAAGTGATTGCCACCATCACCCAGACACACAGCTAACCATGGTGACCACTGAAAAGCAGCCCAAAAGTGATTAGACCAAAAATGATCAGCCCTTGAAAAAATCATCTTTCAGTCTTCCACCCCCCACATTTGTCCACAGGGCAAGCCACCCTCCAGGAGGTTGTCCTGAAAGTAAAACAAAACCATGGCAATGATTCAGGCATGCTGATGCAGAAACACGTGGCTCTTCCCTGAAGGGAGAAATCAGACTCCAAGCCTATGAAAGGAGCAAGCTGCTTCTCTTATGGACTCACAAAAAGAGAAACATGGGGATCAAAAGAAAGCTCAGCAGATGTTCAGTGCCACTAAAGGATAACTCATGAGACCCCAGGAGTATATTCTGTTAGGAGAATATACCCTACACTACACAGCAGAATCACAGTTCACTACAATTCACATGGAAAGAAATCAACTAGGCCATCAAAAGCCAGCATGGTTATGTATTTTATTCCTCTTCTCTGAGCTGAAAGTATTCAAAACACTTTCTTTTCCCCCGTGTAAATTTTGCATCAATATTCACAATGACCTGGGGAAAAATATGAAAAGTTATAGAAATGTTTTAATTAAAAAGAATAGTGAAATGAATCCTTGCAGTGAGTGGAAGGGAAGTTAGAATGAAGACAGAATGCAAAAATTATTAAAATACTGACAAACAAAAGGAAATAATTATGATTAAGCAGTGAAAAAGACTCACAGTAGCACATATAATATTAAAACTATTTACAGCTTACTAAGAAAACATTTCCTGACCATAATTGAGGGCATCTATTGTTTTGTGGGTGCAAAATTTGGAATATCTGCATCAAAACCTTAAGGGGGCAGAGTTCAATCTCTTTCTAGTTGAATGCAGTCTCAAAGTAGCACATGTTCCTGTTATAAGTTGTTTGGAAAGCAAAACACACATTGCTTTCTCTTTTCCAAGAGAATGTTTCATTCATGCTTGGTAGCTCTCTATTTTGAAATTATCTATTTAAAGTAAAAATAATTTACATTGTCTTATATTTCTGCTCTCCTGGCATTTATTATAGATTCGTATTTGGAGTGTAAAGTGGGGGTTGGGTTTGCATATTTTTATCCTTGTTACTTTACACAGGCTTCTCTCTGTGATACCTGATAGCTCTGGTCTTCAACAGACTTATTTTGCAATCACACCTGTGCCCAGATGTGCTAGAAAGCTCTGTGTATGAGAAAGATGGTTAAATCTACTCATGGCCCTGCAGAGCAGGAGATATAATTCATCATCTGGAGTACAGCTGAGTTGCTAGGATCACCAGCTGTTCTAACATAAAGCACATAGCTTCACCCTTGGCACTCATTCCTCCATTTCTCCCAGAGATATTTTTTTTTACAAATCAGAGTGAGAATTGTGGGAACTCCATTTGTGTATCAAGCATAGGATTCAGTCAGCCAACCTCATCTCCCTTGCTCAACTTTGAGAAATCACCAGTGACTAAGAACCATTTCTGTAGAGAGATGTGGGAGCAGCTGTTTACAATCTCACTCTGAAGCAACTCAGTTTCCAGCCTGTTTCCTTCTCAAAGGTATTATAGAAATTGCAAGTGTCAGAGGTTTGAACTGGCACAGAAAACAAAATCACTAAGTATTTTTTTCATTTATTAATCTGTCAGAGATGAGAAGAGCAGTAACCCATTTGCTGCATTTTATATAGCTGAGACACTCTTCTCTCATCTGCTTTACTACAAAGAGTTTGAAAGCAAGTTAAAGAAAGAAATGCATACTAACAGAGAAATGCTTTAATCAGAGGTTGTAAAACAAAACAGAATGCCAGATGAACCAGGTCTTGCTCATCTGTAAGGGCTGCAGCTATGCCATTAGCTTTACCTCACTACAATTTGTTCAGAGGAAGGGGAGTTTCATGTAAAAAATCAATGGTTCAATCTCACCCTATAAACATCAGGTACCATAGCTGTCTACAGCATTCTGGCAGATTCAGGACAAGATGGATGATTCTTTCTTTGAAATTTGCTCTCTGAAAGCAGAAAAATGACCAGAGGGTGGCATATTAAAAGCAGCACAGTCTTTAAAAAAAAACAAAAACTGTCTAGAGCAATTAGAAAAGTCAAGTGCATTGTTTACTTTTTCCTAATGCAAACCAAAAGCCCCTCCCCAGTGTAATTTGTATCATCCAAGCTCAAGGAATTACCAAGTAAAGCGGCAACAAACACAACCTCCACAGCAGAGATGAGCTCACAATAACAAACCACTAAGACAGCTCTTTGCAAGCAAATATCAACCCTCTGGCTTCCAAGGCAAAGGAGGCAACCCTGGCTCCTCCTAAGGAACTGGGGCAGATCATCATATGAGCAGGTATAGACTGCTGGGTAGAAAGAGAGATGATGGCATTGATTTGAGTGTTTAAGCACTATCACTCCACTCTTATTGAAAGGTGGAAAGAAACCCCTGAAGAAGCCACTGACTGCTCTAGGGCACTGTGAGAGCTCTGGACATCACAGTGTCTCACAAGTTCATCCTTCAATACCAGTAACAGGGTGCAGGAAGTGTAAAGTCTCAATTAAACTCACATGAAGGTGGAAGAGAGGGTGATGACCCCAGCTCCAGCCATAGTCAAGCAGATGAAGTGTTCAGTACTGTGATTGACTTATCAAATCTTCTCAAAGAGATATCCTTTTTAAACTGTGACCCTTCCCTTGCAGCATAAAGATGATAGGTGGTCCTCTGCCTGTTACACCCTCACTGACTAAGATGTGCTATATAATTACTTTAGATTGATTTATATACAGGTAATGGATTACAAGTCTGCAATCTTCCCATTCTCCTTCTATTTAATGTCTAAAGCTTTCATACAGTATGTTTCCAATTTAATTGAGAAAAAAAAAAGGCAGGACAAAAGTTACTGGTCCTCCAAGTTTATAGAACATTAGTACATCATTTAGGTGCAAAGTGCAGATTTATTTATAAATGGCACCTTTCTTCATTTTATACAAAACAACAAGATATGACTCACGATTAAGTCATGGCTCATAGACATAAGAGAAATGCTTAAATGCCTTATCTTTTCCTTAGAAACGTGCTACAGTCATGGTCCTCAGTGCACCAGCAATGTCATAGACTTTGTAGCCAAACAGGAATATTGCAGAGTGCCTGAACCAGCATCTGTACACTCTTTTCACTCTGGGAAATGGAAATGGATTCTTCCAATATAGCATTGCCCTCCAGGCTATTGTATGCAGAGGTCAATCCAAAATAATGAGACATTGCATCTTTTAATTTGGCCATTGAATACTTTACAAAGATATTGTTGTGTCTCAAAACCATATGTGGTTTAGATGCCCATGGGAATTCTGTGTAGGGGATGGATGAGTAAAAAGCAGAAATTTGACCCTTTATGGTGTAACAGAGTGTAGCAGAGATGAGTCAGCTTGTAAGGAACTGATACAACTCTGCATTCAAGGTCACCATAATGAAATTACAGTGTACATTTGAAGTAATCAGAAGGCCACTCCAATGTTCATTTGGCACAAGATACTCTCTTATCAAAAGAATCAAACTTTGAGAGCCCAAAATAGACTTCTCACATTTCTGTGCAGCTTCAGTTTAATACCCTAAATTGCTTGTGCTTGCCCCACAATGGCAATGTAATCAAATAAATAAAGCTTATTCTCTAATGTAATTTATAAAAAAAGTGTTCCATAACATCTCCTGCACTACAAGAATATCCAAGTACACGGAGTATCTTCTGAACCTGCAGGTGACTTTGAGTCACTGTCATGATCTCAAAAATGGAAAAAGGAAATTCATACTGACTTGTAAATTAGAGAAGAAATAGAACAAAAAGCATAATGCCTGTGCATCTATGGAAGCCTTTTACCAAACAATATGAATATACATATAAGTGTATAGGGACAGAAAATACATATGTGGCTGAGAAAGTTTTACGAAGAGGCAATTCAGTACTAAATAACTTAAACCTAAATTACTTTATTTCTCATGGGGCAAACACAAGAATTGTAATACCACTGATAATTATAGGCCCCTTTAGCACACAACTTTTAAATTCAGCCTAAATTGTTTAGATTACTTTCCAACTAGCTGCTGATAAAGCTGAATTGCTTTCAAGGCACCGTCCACACCAGACTACACATACACAACACATTCAACACAAGTACTTACTTCTAATGCTTCACATCCTGCCTAAACAAGTGGCAAGTGACTTTTCAAGTAACCTGAAGACAGCATTATGGACAGTGTGATCCAATTCCACAAGACTCTGATGTGATAAAAATCAAACACCCTCTCTAGCAGGGACTAAGGAACTCTCCCAGCTTTCTACCCTGCACCTCAGCACCACCAGCATCAATATCGGTATCTAAGTTCCTCTCCTCTCACAGTCAGTGGAAAGAAAGAGAAGCTCAGGACCTCAGGACTCATCTCTTCTTAAAGACATCTCCTCAGGCTTTCCTCAGAGGTGAGCAGTGCTCAGCAAGAGGTTGCATTATCTGACTTCCACAAGTGCTTTCCAACCCATTTTTTTCTCCGACTCCACCTAAAACCCAAGTGCCTTTTTCTCATCACAAAAGCATTTCGTTCCAGAAATACAGAGTAAACTACTGCAGTTCCTCAGCCAACACTAATGAAGGATCCTAAAAAGAAAATGAGATAGAACCTCTTTTTCCTTCTCCTTGTAGGAGGCAGTGTACCAGAAGCCTGTAAGTGTTTCACAGTAGTAGAGTTTCATTCCTCCATCTATTGTGGCACATAACTTACAGGAATATCTAGTTCTACAGAAGGATTTCCATAATATATCAACACCCTTGCAGACTGGACATTTAATGAGGAACCAGGTGAGGAACAAAGACATTATGTGCACATGCCAGTTACTGTCCTGTTCCGTGTGGTACTTCCTTTGGAAGGCCCAATCTCTTTGCCTGCAGAGGAGTTGTAATAATTAAGTCTGTAGATTTGAACTAGAACTTCATAAGGTAAACACCTCCCTGATTCAATCTTCTTAAATCTAAGAGAGTTGATTTATGTCATCTAAACTTTAACTATGTAAGTCTGTGAGTTGTCCTCAGCTCCTTATGCTTTAAGTAACAAGAGAGGCACAAGGCAATGGTGGCTTACTGCACATACTTTTGTTACTTGCTGTTTAAGCCCAGACAGAAACTCAGCTCCCAGCTCCACAGTGGTTTGTGTGAAAGAATCAGAAGAGTAAAAGAGGGAAAGCTCACAAGTTGAGATAGACACTTTAACAGGTAAAGCAGAAGCTGCACACCCCAGAAAAGCAGAATGAGGAATTCATCCACACCTCCTACGAGCAGGGAGGTGTTCAGCCATCTCCAGGAAAGCCTGGCTCCATCACATGTGACAGTGATTTGGGAAGCAAACACCATTACTCTGAATTATTCTACTCTTCCTTCTTCTTCCCCCAGCTTTACATGCTGAGCACAATATTATATGGCATGGAATGTCTGTGGTCACTTGGGGTCAGTTGTCCTGGCTGTGTCCCCTCCCAACTCCTTGTGCCCCCCCTGCTGCTTCACTGGTGGGGTGAGAGGCAGAAAAGGCCTTGAAACTGTGAAACCCTGCTCAGCCATAGCTAAAACATCCTTTTTGTTGTCAACACTGCTTCCTGCAGGAAGCCAAAACTCAGCCCCTTGGNAGAGAAGAAATAGAACAAAAAGCATAATGCCTGTGCATCTATGGAAGCCTTTTACCAAACAATATGAATATACATATAAGTGTATAGGGACAGAAAATACATATGTGGCTGAGAAAGTTTTACGAAGAGGCAATTCAGTACTAAATAACTTAAACCTAAATTACTTTATTTCTCATGGGGCAAACACAAGAATTGTAATACCACTGATAATTATAGGCCCCTTTAGCACACAACTTTTAAATTCAGCCTAAATTGTTTAGATTACTTTCCAACTAGCTGCTGATAAAGCTGAATTGCTTTCAAGGCACCGTCCACACCAGACTACACATACACAACACATTCAACACAAGTACTTACTTCTAATGCTTCACATCCTGCCTAAACAAGTGGCAAGTGACTTTTCAAGTAACCTGAAGACAGCATTATGGACAGTGTGATCCAATTCCACAAGACTCTGATGTGATAAAAATCAAACACCCTCTCTAGCAGGGACTAAGGAACTCTCCCAGCTTTCTACCCTGCACCTCAGCACCACCAGCATCAATATCGGTATCTAAGTTCCTCTCCTCTCACAGTCAGTGGAAAGAAAGAGAAGCTCAGGACCTCAGGACTCATCTCTTCTTAAAGACATCTCCTCAGGCTTTCCTCAGAGGTGAGCAGTGCTCAGCAAGAGGTTGCATTATCTGACTTCCACAAGTGCTTTCCAACCCATTTTTTTCTCCGACTCCACCTAAAACCCAAGTGCCTTTTTCTCATCACAAAAGCATTTCGTTCCAGAAATACAGAGTAAACTACTGCAGTTCCTCAGCCAACACTAATGAAGGATCCTAAAAAGAAAATGAGATAGAACCTCTTTTTCCTTCTCCTTGTAGGAGGCAGTGTACCAGAAGCCTGTAAGTGTTTCACAGTAGTAGAGTTTCATTCCTCCATCTATTGTGGCACATAACTTACAGGAATATCTAGTTCTACAGAAGGATTTCCATAATATATCAACACCCTTGCAGACTGGACATTTAATGAGGAACCAGGTGAGGAACAAAGACATTATGTGCACATGCCAGTTACTGTCCTGTTCCGTGTGGTACTTCCTTTGGAAGGCCCAATCTCTTTGCCTGCAGAGGAGTTGTAATAATTAAGTCTGTAGATTTGAACTAGAACTTCATAAGGTAAACACCTCCCTGATTCAATCTTCTTAAATCTAAGAGAGTTGATTTATGTCATCTAAACTTTAACTATGAAAGTCTGTGAGTTGTCCTCAGCTCCTTATGCTTTAAGTAACAAGAGAGGCACAAGGCAATGGTGGCTTACTGCACATACTTTTGTTACTTGCTGTTTAAGCCCAGACAGAAACTCAGCTCCCAGCTCCACAGTGGTTTGTGTGAAAGAATCAGAAGAGTAAAAGAGGGAAAGCTCACAAGTTGAGATAGACACTTTAACAGGTAAAGCAGAAGCTGCACACCCCAGAAAAGCAGAATGAGGAATTCATCCACACCTCCTACGAGCAGGGAGGTGTTCAGCCATCTCCAGGAAAGCCTGGCTCCATCACATGTGACAGTGATTTGGGAAGCAAACACCATTACTCTGAATTATTCTACTCTTCCTTCTTCTTCCCCCAGCTTTACATGCTGAGCACAATATTATATGGCATGGAATGTCTGTGGTCACTTGGGGTCAGTTGTCCTGGCTGTGTCCCCTCCCAACTCCTTGTGCCCCCCCTGCTGCTTCACTGGTGGGGTGAGAGGCAGAAAAGGCCTTGAAACTGTGAAACCCTGCTCAGCCATAGCTAAAACATCCTTTTTGTTGTCAACACTGCTTCCTGCAGGAAGCCAAAACTCAGCCCCTTGGTAGATACTATGAAGAAAATTAACTCTGCCCCAAGGAAAACCAACACACACACCTAGTTTGAAAAGGAGTCCTCTCTAGAGATTTCTGTTTCTTTCCACTTTCAGGAGTCAGAGCTTCCTTGGGTAGTGAAGAGATATAGAAAAGTCTGTACATTTAAACTGAGTACAAAGGAACACCAGCTGATGAGCCTGGAGGTGTCCTGCACACATTAAATGACATAGCAGGGGCAGACACTATAAAAGTGAAGGCTATTGTGAAATTAAGGCATTGTGAAGGCTATTACTGAAAAGGCAAATTCCCTCTTCAAGGGAACATAAATTTAGTAATGTTTGACTTCTGGTTTACATAGAAGTTCTGTATGCAGATGTGGAAAGAATAAGATTACTGTTACTTTAAAAACCTATAATTTTTACTAAAGAGTAGGTAGTTTTAAGGTGTGTTTAAGCCTCAGTTTAGCATTGCTTATCAAGTTTTTTTCCCCAGAATATATTTACATAAAGAAGTGGAGTTTGGGGGTTTTTTGGGGGGCAGGGAGTAATGCATTAATGTTGCTTTGACATTCCATGTTGGCAGTTAATTTCAGCAAAATGACACTTCATTTTCACTGGTGTCTTTTAGTAAGGATGACAATAAAACAAACAATTTGGTGTTGGACTTGAGTCAAAAATTTATTATGTCTCAAATACACCCTTGTTACTTTCTTGTCTGGAGAAGACAAGTCCTGGGGGAACCTAACAACAATTTTCCAATAGAAGATAAGAGACAGAGATGGGATCTTTAATGAGGGAATGTGGGAGAACAACTGACAGTAATCACAACTTGAAACAGAGGAAGATTCAACTGGATACAAGGAAAAAAAATACAATGGCATTTCAAGATTTCAGTCACTACACAGAATACCATGTTTGAATGCTATAATGACAAATAGATCTTGAAATTCCTGCATGAGAGGAGTTGTTTTCTGGCTCACCACTACTTGAAAGCTACATATTCCCTTTCTTCATCAGTGGAACTTCTGCTAGGAAGGTTCAAAATGCATCACAAGAATTTATTATTATATTTATAAATCTGTTGTGCTGTTTTTCTGCTAAGAAAACTACTGCTTCCAATAAAATTATTCTTCCTTGAAAGGGAAAATCCCATATAAAATAAAGTCTACTCTGTAATCCAGGTAACTTGATGATAAAAATGCCTTCACTCCACGAGTAAATGTCTAAAGGAGAGCAGCAGAATTTCTGCTGCTTTTATTGATTTTGGGCTTTGCTGTGCACTGTCTAGCTTGTACACAGAATCAGCTTTTCACTTTATCTTTACTCTGTGCTAATCTAGTGGAAGACATTGTACAAATTAGAATTGAGATCTTTAAGATTAAGATTCATAGCTATGGGCTTTGTCAGTGTCTTTGAGTAATTTAATAAAGCAGTGTATCTGTCAGATTGATGGACGTTGTTCAGATAAGTTCAGCTTTTGAAGATACACCAGACTAATTTCTCCAAGTAAAGACCACATGCTGCACAGAAGAAGAAAAAATTTAAAAAGAATGTAATATTCATAAATATTTCAGGAAGGAAAAATAATTGACTATGAGAGGACATTACAGTGAGGGAAAATTATTTTCTCTTCCATATCTTTAAAAAGTCCTCATAATTGAAAGATGTATTTCCTTTTTCTCTTTTTTTCTTTCTTTCTTTCTTTTTTTTTTTACCTAATATATATCTTCCACTTACCTGAAAGCACACAATATTTCTTTTGTATTGCTTTACTGGCAGCAGAGAGTAAAGGAGGACAGATGGAGCACTCAGCACTATCCCTCAGTACAGTTCATAGGAAGCTTTGCTACAGCAAGACTGGCCCAAGACAACTCCATTGGTTCAGAAAATTACTTATGCTAAGAAATGTTCATACTAACATTTATTATGAGCACTGCAAAGAAAGGATTTAAATCAAAGTCTGAGTTGAAAACAAAATTAACCATAGCTTGTGGGCAAAGGTGCTTGTGGGAAAATGCATCAGTAATCATTTAATGACTCACTTATTTTTCTGTGTTCACATGGCTGCTGCATTCAAAGAAATCAAAAGTTTTCACTGATTGGACTGTTTATCCAGAGGTATCTGAAGTATTTTGTAAAGTCATGAAGTAAAAAAACAAATGGCTCTGTGTTAGATAACTGGCTCCTTGCTTTTTTGGGGTCAAGTGGTGAAGTTTTCAAATATTTTATACTTGAGTATTGCTTCACACATTGTTTTGAACAACCACACCTGTGACTCTCCACCTAGGGAGCCAGAAAAGTTCATGGCTAAGAGTGTGGGAATTATCAATCTTTCACCTTGGTGGCTTTAATTTTCTGCTTTATAAATCAGAAATAATAATATCACCTTTTTTTTCTGAAATATTTTAAATATTATGAGCCTTATCTACAGACAGCAAATTCTACAAACCATATATTGTAGCCTAGCTCCACTGAGGTGCATGGGAAAGTGCCTGTCTATTTCAGAAAAGACATTTTTCACTCACTGACTTGAACAACAGATCAGGCCCTATTGCTAAGATCGAATTTAACAATTATTACTATTTTAAACTCTATTGGTATTTACTTGAAGCACAAAACAACTCACCATGCCAATTCTATTTCAGCAGTGGATAACACCTGCAGTTGCTGTCAGAGTCTCAAGTTTTAGGTGGGTCTGTAGATGAGTGTCTGTTGGTGGAATATATCAATCACACATCCCAGAATAGATGTCACAGGCAGCAGACAGTGTTTTCTTGAACTGACATATTAAAGTTGTATGCATGCAGTTGCTGCTTACATTAAACCCTCAGAAAACATCTCCTCTGGAAAGTTTTGCCAATCTTTTAATATCTTTTTAGACTGTGATACAGTTTCAGCACTAATACCTGGGAAAAATCTTTTAGCAAATAAAAGGATCTTGCATGATCAATGAATAGGTAATATTAGATTCTTGTATATTCACTGAGGTTTCACAAAGTGCTGTGTCTTGCCACATAACTTCATTTTGGATGACTGAAAAGTCCCCCTTTCTGATATTAACCCATATGGCATCTAGCCACTTACCATAGATGAAGATGAGCTGGCCTCTGTCAGGCTAGAACAAATATGAAGAATGGCATTTCTCACTGTTTATCACCATGAGGAATTTTATACTTGAGAGAAACTATTTTGATAATGATTCATTGCATTAATTTAATAATTATTCCCTCTTCCTTTTACAAGGAGAAATTATCAGCTTTTTGGCAACAAACAGAAATAATAAATCGTGGCAATAATTTGAATAAGAACACACTAAAATTTTGGCCAGCATATCTAAGTCCAGATAACTACAGCTGGATAAAATCATAACCAACACCTCTGCAGAGGTACAGGTAGAACCTGCACTTCCTCTCTGCTCTGTTGGCTTTTGGTAACAAATCATCATGCTTAAAAATTAGGCCTTTTGTTATGTAAGTATCATCTCAGTTATAAATGACTGATTTTAAGAATATGGTTATAGCATATTTCTTCTCATTTCACTAGAAGACAAGATTTAAATTAAGAAATAGCTTAGAATTTGGCACAGTACATAAATGTATTTTGAGTGCCAAAGAAGATTAAAGTGGGAGCAAAAATGTTTGAACCAGTTCAGGGCAGATTAATCCACTGGGAGATTTAAAATATAAACAGCCTTCAGACCAAGAATTCCCACTACTACCTATACTCAGAATGTGAAAGATATACTACAAGAATCATAAAATCCTATAATATTCTCAGTTGGAAGGGACCCACAAGGATCATTGATCCCAGCTCCTGGGCAGCCCTATAAGTCTGGGAGCATTGTTCAAACACTTCTTGAGCTCTGTCAGGCTGGTTCTGTGACCACTTCCCTGGGCAGTCGATTCCAGTGTCCAAGCACCCTCTGGTGAAGAAATTTTTCCTGATATCCCCTCGAAAGCTCCCCTGACTCAGCTCCATGCTTTTTCCTTGGGGCCTATCAATGGTCACCAAGAGAAGACATCAGTGTCTTCCCCTGCACTGTCCCTCATGAGGATATTGAAGATGGCAATGAGGTCTCCCCTCAGCCTCCTCTTCACCACACTGAACAGACCAAGGGGCCTCAGCCCACACAGCTTCTCCTCAAGGCCCTTCACCATCTTTGTTGCCCTCCTTTGGACACTCTCCAATAGCTTTATGTCTTTTCTACATTGTGGCACCCAAAGCTGCCCCAGCCCTCGAGGTGAGGCTGCCCCAGCTCAGAGCAGAGCGGGACAATCCCCTCCCTTGCCCTGCTGGCCATGCTGTCCCTGATGCCCCCAGGACAGGGTTGGCCCTCCTGGCTGCCAGGGCACTGCTGGCTCGGGTGCAACTTGACATCAACCAAGAAAGCTTGCTGCTTCCCATCACATTTTCCTAATAATTTCTGACTAAATGTAATGGTGAGTTTAATAATGGGATATTGAGTCTGACCCAATTCTTTTACTCAGTCTTGAGATCACGAGAGTAAAAAAAAGGAAAAATGGCTAAACAAATGAAAGCACCAGTAGTCGCAGCCTTCAGTGCTCAGTGACCTCCTCGTGGCCCTGAACTTTGTCCTGATTTGTATGCACTATTTTTTCATCTGAAATTTTGCAAAATGTTTCAGAATTAAATTCAATTACTTTAAAAGGATCAATAATGTTGTAAGACATCTCAGAGTGCAGAGTGTGCCTGAAATAAATTCTTAACTTGTGTTTTGGAGGGAAAGATATTTGGAATACGCTTGCATGTATGTTCAAAAAATATTAAAGATGTCCCTGAATCAGATTAAGTGCTAGCTCTTCGGGTCCTAATATCTTGGCATGCTGCCAGACAGCAATCTTAGTGATTGAGTCATTTTGTATAGGGAGATGTTCTTCAGATAATGCCTGAGTGAGTCATGAGATCTAATTCCATTAAAAAGAGTCATGAGGCCCACAATCTTAATTACATTTATGCTACTAAGCAGAGGAATGCTTAATGGAAAAGGATAAGAATAACTCATTTTAAGTCTCTTCCAATGGAATCAGAATAGAAGGAGCATTGCCCGTACCTGAAATATGAATTTCTGCAGTCTTCCAGCTCTGAGCTCCACAAGAGCTGGAACGGTCACAATACCATTAGTGAGATTAGAAATGTGGGATGTGGGGTGGAAGATGCTAGAAGTGATGGTCTGGTGCTTTCCAGAGATTGTAACCTTTGCCTCTCTCACTCTGAATGAAATTCTCTTAGATAAGTTTGCATGAGAAGATAAAACAATTTAATGACTGCTAAGTCTAGATAAACATAGACTCAGGCACTACTTCCATTACTCATGCAGGCAGAATCCACATTTTTCTGTGCTAATCAAAGAGTAGTCTTATTTTCTGTGTCAGCTGGATGTAACAGAGATGGGGTTTTACTCAGACAATATAAGAAAAAAAATTGTATGTTACACTATGTTAAAAAGTAATTATTTAGAAGAGCAGCTTCATATTTTCACTGTTTCTTCAAGATTTGATAAAAGAGCTATTCAGAGATTGGCATTTTTTGAAGTCAAAATGAAAATATATACCCAAATAAGTTTGCTAGATTTTCTACCATCCAAAAGGTCCAAAAAGGAGGATAATTAATCTGCCAGCATAGTACAGCACCAGGGTCGTAGAGAGGTTGCTGAGGAGCCTCTGCCCACATCCTTTGTGTGTCAGGGCGTTGCTTTGTGCTGCTGCAGCTGCAGGACCCAAAAACCCACGAGCAGCCAGAGCTCACTGGTCACTGTGTGCCCCTGCAGCACAACTTTCAGTGACAGGCCAGCAAAAGGACTGCAACACTCAGAGAGCCTTGAAAATTAGTGACACAGGGGACAAAGACTCAGTTAGCACTTCCATTAGTTATGAAGTGAGTTGCTTAATCTCTGAACTCCTCAGCTACGATGTTTAACATAATGACTTTACTTGGTTGCATGTTTCTGCAACTAATTAAAAATAGTCATCATTAAAATCTGGTAAAACATACTTAATTTACTACTTCATACCTGGTCTTGACTGAAAAGGTGGTTTAATGCCTTGACATAACTAAATTGTTTGTAAGTTCCAGACTGCTGAAGCAAGCCTCCTATAACAAGATGATCTGTCTTCGAGTCATTTTTGTCTTGACAGTCGCAGACAATGATTTCATCAAGTCTAGCATCAAAATGCTCTATTTTCTTCTCAAACAAATCCTAATCTTGTAATCCCAGGGGGGAAAATAAAATGTTAAAAGGTAGCACTTCAATCAATGATTTTTAAAAGGCTTCAACATATAGTGTTTGCGTCAAAGCAATTAAATTCTAAAAATTCACAGCAAACAATGAAAGAGATCGTTACTTTTGTCACTAGTGTCATCTGAAAAATCATCTTTAGTATCTTCAGTTTCTTCAAATCAGATTTAATTTATTCATACTACTCTGGAAAGTAAGCACAGATTTATATTTTTTTGTCATTGTGCCTCTTGATATTGAGAAGACAATCTCACTGAGCCACAGGCATCTCAGGTTGAGATTATGAACAGAGAGGGACAGGAGCAATGAGTCTTCAATCTGTTTGGTGTCCCAAAGGATATATCTTGCAAAATCCATGCAGGATGATTTTCCCACCTTGCTAAAGACAGTAGAGCCAGGTATGTTCCTCTCAGTCTCATGCCAGGGTTTTAATACCATCCTTCTGATCCAGTTTTGGCAAAATCACAATTTACTATTTGTGAAAAAATTATGAGAGGTAGACACAAAATCAAATTAAATCACAGGTTATATAATATCAACAGAGATGTCTGCCTTTGTTCTAGCAATGATTTATAAGCCCTTCTTGTTACACAAAATCTTGTATTCAGTATATTTATAGAAATGACAGCAACATAAAAGCAAATAGTAATTCAAACTAGTGATGTCAAGAGGTCTCTCCTTTTATTGATATTTGGTCATTTGATACATATTTTTACAGCTGACTGAAACATAAACCTTTCCTAAAGATACCCAAATATATCTCTTAGGTCATGCAATTAATTACAGTTGTTTGAAAAATTGCTTACAGAAATAATCTGGAACATTTACACACTATGATCTTAAATCCTTGGACTAGATTTTTAGTCCAGTCTTTTCAGATAGTATTCTAGTGGAACAGAGAGTCAGAAAGTCCTGCAAGAATACAATAGTAAATACAATCTAAAAACCTTAAGAACAGTCCAACAATTCCACCCTCACTTTTGTGCTGCTGACCTCCTGCCAAAATGGTGAGTTCTGTCACACTCCTCCACTATGATCTTTGCAGGACATCAAAACAGTGACAGGAGACCTGCCACAATGTGCTTTAAAAGCAAGGTAGAGGCAGCAGTCAAACATTGGTGAAAGAATCCTGTATAAACACAATCCTAAAGCTGTAGTGCCATTTCGTTCTCTCCTCCAACAGTGTTTGCTGAATAGTAACTCATCCTCATGAATTCATAAGATAAATGGTCATTGGTCAATCAAAGCAAAACCCAATCCTTCTTGGCAACTCACAGGAAAAATGTAACCAGAATGCAAAGGGCTTAAAGATTAATAACAATAAAAAAATTAATTAAAACGCTTGTAAGAAAAATCTCTCTAAGCACTCCTCATTTTAGTCTGCTCCAGCAAATTCATTTTTAAAACTAGCTATTAAAATATAAACTGCCCTGTAAAATATTTTCATCATCTCCTCACAGCCCCTTCTTGAATTTGTTCCAGCAGAGCTATTAGCAGTGATTGAAGGTGAGACAGACAAGACAAAATTCTCCAGAGAACAAGGCAGGAGACACCTTTCTGCCCTCAACCCATCAACTATAATGAATGATAGGCACAGAGCATGACAGGGACTGAAATAGGAGACTGTGACAAAGACAGGCTTCAGAGTGCTTCAGAATAATTCATTCAGTTGCATTTGGCAGCAGAAGATCATAATATTTTTTGTGTAGCTACACTGTCAATGCAAAAAAATAAAACACGGAATGGCATTTGCATGCTGATTCGGTTACAGTCAGAAAAAAAGGAATAGTGAGTTAATCAAATGTTTTATTTACATTCTCCCTCCTGTTTCCTGCTGTCCATAAGCACATGGAGCAGTATGAGACAAACACATGAGGCTGACTGGAGAGCAAGGTCTAATTTGCAATGTGTTGATCACAGCTACTTCTCCTCTCTTCCTCACAAGATGGTCCATGCTAGAAAAACCCACACATTTATTCATCAGCTGTGTTTGGAGTCTGTCCTTTTGCTGAAAGAAGAGTTGGATAAATATGGCATCACATTTCGAGAGAGGAAAGGGAGCAGGGAGAATCTCAGAGAAAAATCCAGACCTGATTTGAAAATCATACTTCAAGAAGATAAACTGCAACCCAGCCACCAGCCCACAGCTGCTATCACACCACAGGGACTCTGTCTGTGCTTTACCTGCTGAAATCAGTGCCCCCAGGGCCCCAGTGCCTCTCTGTCCACACAGGCTCACGGGCAGCAGCTTGTCACAGCCAGGCAGAGCTCCACTGAAGCAGTGTGCAGCCCAGTTTGAATTCAAGAAAACCATGTCACCTGCTTGGTAGAGGATTTCTGCAAGGTGCTGCCACAGAGGGTGATGAGGGCAGATAGTATTGTCTGTTCAAAAGAAATGAGATCCAAAAATGGACCCTGAGGGTGCTCTCTAACATCCCTAACACGGGCCACTCTGGACAGCCAGGAGCCTGGGGAGATGGAAATATGAGAGACCAAGCTTCCAGCCCAAGCACTGGGCCACATGACTCCTGTCAAACCCAGCAGGACATTTCCTATGTTCTTCAGGTTCTTCTCCATCTCTGATGGATTTGAGCTAAAAAGAATACATCAAAACCACCAATTTCATGACACCCAGTGCAGAAGTTATACAGTCTTTGTAACCAAAGCATTCATCTAGGATATAGAAAACTAAATATAATCATTTATTCAATGACATAAACAAGTTCAAACTTTCATTCTTCACTCCTTGCTCAACACTAACATAGAAGACATTTCAGAAGACAGACAATTTTATCACTTCTCCTTTGGAATAACCAGCACAGAGAAAAGAAGCAAGCATTATGCTAAACAGAGC
Source organism: Notiomystis cincta (assembly GCA_013398075.1). Classification (NCBI taxonomy): domain Eukaryota; kingdom Metazoa; phylum Chordata; class Aves; order Passeriformes; family Notiomystidae; genus Notiomystis; species Notiomystis cincta. Next base: position 215,353 of record VZRX01013582.1, on the reverse strand, counting down.
ACTCACCCTTCTCTGAGGCTTGCTTAGGCATATCTTGATATTACAATGAACAGTCTTTATACAAGAGGTACAAAATGTGTTTATGGCAGGGATTGGTACAGCCAGTGGGCTATGTGGGGACTTTCCTTAAAGATGGAAGATGTGGTTTGAATTCCCATCAGGCAGGAGAGGGGACTGAAACTGCATCTATCACATCACAGGTGACTGCCCTGAGCACTGAGCTTATTGCTAGGGAGGAAACATGCTTCCTCTGGTGGCATTACACAACCATGATCCACTGCTGTACTTAGAATAAAAATGAGCACAGCACTTACTTTCATGAGTTTTGCTCAAGGAGTCCCCAGTGGAGAAAGGCACTTTGCTGAGGCAGAGGACAGACTGGCTCAGCAGGCTGCTGGCCAGGCTCCTCTCTGTGGGGTTATTCAGGATGCCCATCCTCTGCACAGAGGTGATCACCATTCCAACTGAGGGCTGATGACCATTCTAGGAGCCCAGTGCTCCCCTAGGACATGCTTCCCAGTCCAAGCTGTGACCCCCTGATGGTGACAGCTAACAATAAATCCTTCCTTCTGCACACTAACACACTGACTGGGACAATCTGCAGCCCCCTTCCTTTGATCTAAGCGGAAAGATAAATTACTATGGATCACAACAGATAATTTATGAGCTTTTTTAGCATGTTTGGCTCTATTTAGCAATTTGAATTGTATTTCCTACACAGTTTGCTACCAAAAAGCACTAATGAATTTAAGCTAATAGAACACAACCTCCTGAATAGGAAAATACAACAAGTATGGCTTCACAATGTAGGCATACAAAAAGATTTGGATATTTGTTAGGCAAAATTATCCCCAAACCATCAATAAATAAATATGCTTCAACAAAGCTAATGTCAATATATTAAATACTGTTACTGAAGAATGAAAAATAGCCCCAGCATGCTAGTGAAATACCTTTGGCTGTCAATGTAAGTACATGGGATAAAACAGAAACCTTCTAACAAATGCACATTCATCAGTAAATGACACTGTTCACCCGTCCAGTACAGTCACCAAATCTCACCAGTGTATTTCATTGGAAACAAGGTATGATTGTCAGTAGGAGCTGGAGCTGAAGTACATCAGTAAAAACAGAATATCTCTCTTGCATTAATTGTTTCATATAATTGGTCAAGGAAAACTTAAATGGCACAGCAAAAGAGTTACTGCTAATGGCCATTTAGTTTGGAAATGCTGTACAGAGGCACCATTTCTACTCAGACATGGGGATCCTGCAAGGGGTTTGACTCAGTCTCAGTGTGGATGGGAAAGTTCAGTATGAGTTTTCCCCACACTGAAAGCAATGAATGAGAAAAGATGAGTGGTCACCCCATGTTATGTGATGAGTATTTGGACTTTCCAAGGCTACTTCAACCATTAATTCCTTAGGTTCAGTCATTAGCAAGAAAAAGCATTCTTCAGATTTTTGAATTACGAGAAATTTGACACTTTATACACACTCAAAAAGGGAATTTGAAATCTTCATAGGGACCCAACTGGAGCAGCAGATCCTGTACAAATTCAGGGCTGACCGGGAGTTTATCATTCTCATAGCCATGGTCCTCCAGCTCAGGGCCCTGGGATCTCCTTGGCCCATCATTGGTGTGGAAGACAAAGAAAGCATTAAACACCTCTTTAATAGGTGACCCTCCTCATTCTGTAATGGGCTGATGTTATTTCTGTACAACCTTTTGATATTAACATATATATTTATATTTTTATATATATGCGTGTGTGTGTGTGCATGTATGTAAACATATGAAATACAACAACTAGATTTTATGAAGTTGCAATCCAGTGCCTTTCAAACTGTTACCTTTGAATCAAATTATAGGTTTTCAGCAAACTAATAAACCAATTAATTTTATGTCATTCTGTTCTCAAACTTCTGTTCAGCATAGATTCCCTTAAACCAGGCATGAGTGCTTTACTTGAAAGGTCATCCTGTGCCTGCTTATGAAAGTCATTTGAACCCATGCATAAGCTCAAAACAGGAAGAGTCACTCCCTTGTCTGGGAACAATTGGCACAAGCTGCCCAGGCTCACAGCAGCTCCTAATTTAAAAATCAGGGAGTGTAGAACATGAATATGTGGAATTGCTTGATAAATATTTGCCTTTCTGCAGCAACTACTGCTCTTTCCAACTAACCAAAATCCCTCTCACATGGGGTACTTCCCAGGAAACAGGTAACAAAGTTTTCCGAAACTGGATGGATATCTCCTCCTGCAAGGAGTTTTACTGATTTCAGGGGAAATATTTGCAGAGGAGGGAGCTGCCTAGCATTAGGAAGAAAGTCCTGTGATCCTGAACAGAATGGAGACAGAAGTTTCCAAGCATGTGTTTGTAACACAGTGAAGTGAGACAAGCAGTTACTACAACTGGCTGCCCAAAGAGCTTGGCCAAGTTAGCTCACCTGGAGCCAGATGAGGGGTCGAGTTCAGTTCAGGATGTAAGCACCTAAATTTAGGCATTTGCATGTAAATGTATTCATAGGAGCAAGGATTTGAAGCAGTACTCTTTGAGTAGGTGGAGACCTTGAACTTAATTCAGCTGCCCAAACACCATGCCTGTTAGGAAGCCTTGCTATTGAGATCTCCCTGGGAGGGCTGGCAAATCCAGCAGGCAGAGGACTTGCCAGAGACCCAAGCCCCTCCAGGGCAGCCAGAGGCCAGCAGAATAACTAGGGCATCTCACCAACCCTTGGACAAACAGAACCATGCCCTTGGCTCACATGTGGAAAACTGCTTGCCTGTACCTAAATGTAGGTGTTTTAGTCTGGAGCTGATTAAGACTCATTAGAATCTACTCATGGTACCTCTGCAGTGGAGGTACAATCCTGCCATCCCTTTTTCTGTGTCCACATGGGATCCAAAACATGAAAAGCAAAACTCTTCCCATGTCCACAGGTGCTGATATCTGTGCATGCAGTATGACACATCTCTGCCACTATTTTAGCATTCACAGAAATACTAACTTTGGGCAGAAGAAAAAACAGTTTTAATTCAAGAAACCTACCAGTAATGACAGTCTCTTCTATGTATACATCACTTTTTTTTCCCCAGAAACACATTTATAGGTATCCACAACATGTATGCAAGCTACTCATCTCCCCATAGAACACTTCCTTTTATTTTTCAATACCTGGCATTTTAAAGGGTTTGACTACTCTAACAGTTTTTTTACAGGCAGAAAAAATATGGAACTTTTTAGTATACAAAACTGAAATAAGCATCTCCTTTAGCATATTGATTTCTCTCAAAACACTTTGAGGCCCACAGAGAGCTTGAATAAGAAATTCTGATGAATGCTTTTTCTCATTTCCCTCTCAGAAACTAAACAGCATAAATAAAATAAATAGCAAAGCAGTCTCTACTGCATGACACACAAGCAAAAATGGCATAAATCATCTTCAAGATTTCCATGGGCAACGTTTGCTCAGAGCTGTTTGACTCTCAGTTTACAAATGAGAGTTTAATCTTTTACATGTCAAAGGTAACAAGTAGGACAACAGAAAGGTTTATTAAATGTCATTATCAGTTTGCTTCATGTCTGAACAGAATCTGCTTCTTGGAAACCTGTTGAAAGAGTAGCCAGCTGTTCATTTAAGCCCTAAATGGAGTAACCCTGAACCCTAAATGGAGTAAACCCTGAACTGGCTTCTCCATTCACACTCAATGCATTTGCAGCTTGCTGTTGCAGCAGGACAGAGCCAGCATTCCCAGGCTTACCACACCCAGATGTCTTTTGTTTATAAACTGAAATCTGAATTTTATCTGTGTCTAATACTTGATTTCAAGACTATTACACCATCTAATGTCTTTTTCTTTTCCCCTAAATTACTGCTCTGTAGCCTCAACCTTAACTGCAAGCTGATATGATTTGTATATTGTGAAGTGTCAGAGGACTGAATTTTTATTGAGAATGAGATGACTGTAACAAATGTGTGACTCATCATCACATCTTTTATTGATGGGGCTGGGGGTTACACTGCAGGACATTAGCAGAGAAAGAAAGATGATTTGCAAATTAAACTCTGTGGAAAGAACAGCATCTTTCAGGAGACTGTGGCCAGAAATTAGGTGCCTCCTAGAGAGGTTGATCTTTTACAATCATATTCTCATTGGTTTAGCATTTTTCAATCTTTGGTCTGATTTCATTTCTTAGTAACAGTCATTTCTCTTTCTCTTTGCCCAGCCATGTTGTTATTTCCTTACACCAAAATAAAACCATTTAAATACAAAACATACAGTGGCAGGCAATTCACCATTTGTCTCTTGAAAGATTTCTTACATACACTTAATCAATGCAGAAGTAAATCACTACTCCTGAATCTCTCTTCTCCAAACACCTAGATACCCTGATTTTCTCACCTATTTTGTTTTTCTTCCCCAGCTTTCTAAACCAAACCAACATCCAGGCACTACCTGTGACTGTATTCTAATAGAACACACACTACTTCCTTTCTGTGAAATAGCAATAAACAAACCCAGAGCCTGATGAAGATCAAAGGTTTGACAAAGACTGTGCATTTCTCATGAAGTAACAAGATTTTTCTCAGCTCCCCATAAAGCCACTCTCCCCTATATTTCCACAGGCTAAAGAGTAATGAATTACCAGAGCCATGTAGATCTACCAGTTAAGTTGGCAACCTAAAATTATCTTGGGTGAGGAAGACTTTCTAAGAGGAGAAAGGGTTGCAGGTAATTGTAAAATATTCATGTCCCTTCCCAGTGACAAGTTGGTTCAGGAACAGTGGGATACTTAGGAGTCAATTAGAGAAGTTATTGTTCTGGCTAAAAAGACTTATTCATGAGAAGTTTTGTCAGGAGCTGTTTTACCAGTGTGTGAGAGATAGAAAGTGAACTGGAAGGATCAAGGACAGGACAGAATCACAGAGTCAATGAGGTTGGAAAAGATCACTGAGATCATTGACTCCAGGCTATGACTGAACACCACTATGTCAACAAGACCATGACACTGAGTGCAATGTCCAGCCTTTCCTTAAACATCTCCAACGATAGTGACTCCAACATCACCCTGGGCAGCCCATTCCAATGTCTCATCACCCTTTCTGTGAAGAAATTCTTACTAATGTCCAACCTAACCCCTCCTGGTGCAGCTTAATTCTACATCCTCTTGTCCTGTCGCTGGGTGCCTGGGAGAAGAGGCCAGGTTTAGATAGCTGGGAAATACAGGGGTGGCTTCTGTAAGAAGTTGTCAGAAGCTTCCCCCTTGTCCAGTGGAGACAATGCCAGTTGGCTCCAAGACAAACCTGCCACTGGCCAAGGCTGAGCCAATCAGAGACAGTGGTGGCACCTCTGGGATAACAGATTTTGGGAAAGGTGAAAGTTACAGCACGACACCAACAGCAGATAGAGAGAGGAGTGAGATGTGAGAGCAGCAGCCCTGCAGACACCAAGGTCAGTGAGGAAGGAAGGGCAGGAGGTGCTGCAGGCACCAGAGCAGAGATTCCCCTGCAGCCCGTGGTGCAGCCCATGGGGAGGTGGCTGTGCCCCTGCAGCCCAGGGAGGTCCATGGTGGAGCAGAGATCCACCTGCAGCCCAGGGAGGGCCCCATGATGGTAACTGGTGGGTGATCACTCCTTGTTCCTTATCTCAACCCACAAGCCTTTTTTTGTATTTTCTTTCCTCTACCCATCTGAGGAGGGAAGTGATAGAGGTGTTGGGCACCTGGCATCCAGCCAGGGTCAAAACACCACAGGGGAAAGTAATGCTAAACTTGTGGTAAATTACGTGGGAATGAAACTTAAACATAATATAAATCTACTTAATGCTTCTGGCCATTTAAATTAGACTTTAAATAATAAATTTTAATGTGATGAGTAGTCTGAGACCAGATAAGGATCCAGAGATCAAATAGGCAAAAAAAGCTCATGTAGAGCCCAAGGCAACTGTCAGGACTCTTTGAAGCCATCACATATGCTAACTGCTTTGGAAGGACCAGACACAACTTGACCTTATCTAGGAAGTCTTCTTTTACTTACAGAAAATGATCCCACAGGTCCCATCATGCAAGCACTTTAACTGGAAAAAATTATACTGCTTAAAACCAATCACATTGTCCTCAGCTTCACTCAGTGTTCACAAAGCAATGAATACTGTGTCTTGCTGCCAGACACACAACTCTTTAAAAATGGCAATATTGAATTTTGCCATTTCTTTATTGTTTGTTGATTAGTTGATCTTGCTTCTCATTACCATATTTTTGAAAAGTTTTGAATAGCTTTGTGCAGTTGTCCTTTCGATTTATAGGTGGAGTCTAGATAAATTCATAAATACTTTTCCAAATATACTAGATCCAGAAAAGATCATAAACCATCTCAACTAAATAATAAACATACTGAATGTCTCTCTAGTTGCTAGTGATCCAAAGGCTGTATTTTAAGGGCAAAATGAGCAAGTTTAAGGCAGAGGTACTTAAATTTTTTTAAAAGAAAAAGGAGGAAGAAGAAAGCAACATTATTTAACATTAATTATTTTGGCTATGCCTGAATGAGCACACAGAGCTAACTACCCAAAGCCATCACTAGTCTTAAGCATGTGCTGATATCACCTCCCAACCTGTTCAATGCAGTGCTACAATAGTTTAATTTTGGGAAAAAAAGAACAGATTGCAGGGTACCTTTAGCAGCAGTGGCCTAGAAAGCAGCTCATTGAAGTAGTGGCACAATATAGACTGTCTTCACAGACTGTGAGGTACTATCCATGACATCTGTAAAACTGAAAACAAAAGTGAAGAATGTGGCTCTGATGAATATCTAAGGCATTCCCCTTCAAACAGCTATTCTGATAAAGACTATCTTGCTATCAGTTGAGGGTATGTATGTGGCAGATTAAACATATGTTTCTGGAGCACACTGGGAGCCCACTGAAACCCAACCAGCCTATAAATGTCATACAACCTTCTTTTTTTTTTATTAATGCTGCCCATGTACGTCTCTTTGAATGCTTTTTGAAGAACTATTATTTTAGCCTACAAAGGGTTTTTACGTTGTTAGCTTCCACAAACACTGCACAAAGAAAGAATAAACCCATTACACTCATTTTTTTTCTGCTTTTATCCTTTGATGAGCTTGGGGAGGGAAAAAGAGAAAGAAAAATCTCCCACAGGCAGAAAGTATTCCTAATAACCATGCTCATGTGCCTCTAACAGGAACAATTCACTCTCATTTTTAATGATAGTTACTTCTTATGTGCTCTGTTATACTCACAAATTTTTAATAGATTTCAATGCTTACCACAATGAAACCTCAAGTCCTTACCAGTGTAAAAAATCCATGTGTGCAAAACTTTAAATTATTCCACAGCTTCCCTTGCTGAATGGCATCACATTGAGCTATGTTTTATTCATCAACCACAAGCCTGACTTTTTAAAAAAATTCTTCACAGCTGTTTAAAACAGCAAAAAGACCTTTTATGTCAATCATTTACTTAATAAACTGCAGCTCAGAGGAAAGATCTTGGCTTGGATAAGTGCATCTCCATGGAAGTCCATGTAGACATTGTATCAGAAAGCTGCTGAAAACCTGTTTCTGATGAATCCTGTCATCAGAAACAGGATGAAAATGGCAATGCTTTCTGCCACAGAGAGAGGATGCAGCTTTTCTCACCAGACTATAAATCTTTTCTGTAAACATTCTCTGATTTTTGGTTTCTGTTATCCACATCCACATTCATTTCATCTTGTACCCTACAGTCTCATATGGCTGTGTACATTTGGGGTTTCTCTTCTTATGAATGTGTCCAAAGACTTCTGTGGAAAAGGCATCACTGGAAAACAACTCCCTTTCAGCATCATCACAACGAGTTGCTTTGTTAAATGTACTGTGGTGGGTCAAACAAAAAAAAATATGGACTTTATACAAGTTTGCAATAAAACATCAAGAAATGCAGCAGGGAGAGGGAACAGCTCATCTCTACTAAGCTGAGTGATCAAGAATGGATCTCTGATCTGAAGATGCAGTTAAACACCTCAGAAAGGTGTTTTAAGCAGTCACAGCTCCATCTGGCCTGTCCCTCAAGGCTCACTAATGGCATCGTTGTATTTTGATTACTTCTACCCTATGTGTGCAATAAATCCATAGCTTTGCAATTACCCCTGACATATTTACTCAGTTGTTTAGGCAAAGACTAAAGAAGGCAGACACAAGATGTGCTTCTGATGTATCTGCACAACAAATATCTGCATCAAAGGGTAAGAAGATGTGGAGGGCAGGAAGACTTACTCTGATCCTTTGTTGTTTCTGTGTGCATGGGCTGTGTGCAAGCCACAATCTATTGGTCATAAACTATGAGAAGAACAGACATTTAAGGATGAAAAATTATCTATAAAAATTTTAATAGTTATGACTGAGATGTACCTAGGACAAAAATAAACTGTGCCTAATTACTACCTGTGGAGCCATGGCAGTGACTTTTATCTAAGTTAATAGCAGCCACAGATGGACAATCAAGAATAAAATTTGGCCAGCAATCAGGATGAGAACCTGTGGAGAAGTTATGTTTACCACATCACAGGCAATACACTAGGGTCAAAAACAACAACCTTCATCAATTATTCAGCCACCAGACAGATTCACTTCTGCATCAGAAAGCTCCTGCAGGACAAATCAAATTCATACTCTTTACTCTGGCATTCAAAAATGTTTACTGCTATATTAGAGATGGCAATAGGACAGTGTTTTCCCTCTCTCATCTCACACTCATGAATATGTCTTTCATAAGGAATAAACTGGAACAGCCACCAGCTGGTTGCAAATAACTGGTTGTTAATGCTGACTAGGACTGACTTTGAAACCACAAAGTTCCCAAGCTCCTTCAGTTCCAACATAATTTTGCAACAATCCCTGCATCACATCCAAGAAGATGGGAGTATGTAGCTCTCCTGGCTGTAATATTTAGAGGGAGTTGTTTATTTTTCATGGCACCATGAATAGTCTGCCTCAACAGGCTCTACTAAACAAAGTAGCAACGTGCTTTGGTCTGCTGAAGAAAACCAAACTCCCTTATCAGCACTTCTCACAGCATCTCAGCCAAGTACCTGGTAAATTGCTCAAAGAAAGAAGAGTCACATAGCCACCAGCTGCTGGTGGATCATCCAGCATGGGGATGGACAGACAGTGCATTTCATGGAGACCGTATGAGCCTGGCGACCTTGATTGTGGAGCACCTGCACAGAGCTGGCATGGTTCTGGATATATTAAAGACAGCAGAATAGAGATGCCAAGTTAGCTCCACTGCAGCAAGAGTCCATTCATTTTTTTAATTGCATTTCACTGTTTTTCTTTCCCCTTATGCAGGCAGTTACATCTTCTGTCCTTTTGTGTGACAAACCAAGAGCTGTGTTTTCACAAGTGATTCCAGTAAAGAGAAGCCAGTGAAACAGTTAGCCATCATTGATATAACTTTTTATTTAGAAGAATTCCCAGATAGAAAGAAAAAGTCTAGGTTTCTGGTTTTGTCTTTCCACCCCTAAATAAGCAACATGGAGGTGACTATATTACACCCTAAATACTCTTCCCTTATAATTCATACTGCTACTTGCATCCTGCTCTAGTTTTACCTTTCCCATTTCAAGGTCCAAAGCAGATGAAACAAACTGTTTCCACTCTGCTGGCTGCAAGAACCAGAAAAACTAATTCAGCTTCTTCCTTCTGAGAATTACCAGCCAGCAGAGTATGATTCAAGGACCTTACTCTTGCAGAGAGGCAAAATCTATGGAAAGACTTTCACTGAACCTGACTAGAGTCCTTCTTGGGCTACGGAAAATTGTTCATGAAACAGTTGAGCAACGAATAATGTGCAACAGTCAAGGTGCACAGCAGCAGCTTCAGAAGACAATCCATCCTCAAACAGCTTCCCTGATGTTGATTATCCCAGATAAGGCAACTCACTGATTCAGCCTCATGACAGCATCTCCCTCTCCACCCCTGAACTTCAGGTTGCTGTTGCCAGGGTAACTTTTGAAGACTTTTAGGTTCAAATTCCAACATTTGCCTGTTCAGTGTTTGTCTCTCCTTTCACTCCTCCTTCAGTGAAATTCTCTCAGCAAATTCGTCTGCTAGATATTTACCAAACACCCAGGTGAAAGGGACATGGCCATGAGTGAGCAGACTTCTTTTCCTAAAGCAGAAGAGAGCAGTGCAAAATAAGTTCAGCCAGCTACAGAACTTCAGCCTGCTCATCTCATGAGTGGTGCATCATACCCTCAAACCCCATCACTCCCACCCTTACAGCTGGTATTAATCATGCTGGATTATTTTCTGCTTTTCTGGGACCTGGACAGTTTGGATACACACTGAGTATTAACACAGACATGGGCATAACGTGCATAAAAAACTGAGCTACAAAAAGTATACAGGTTATAAAAAGGCATTTGAGCCCTGGACAAAAAGGGCCAAGGTCAGCAGGATCGTGTTGAACAGATGTGATGTTCTACTTCATGCAAACCTCGGTGATTACATTAGGGAACTCTGGGTTATTTTGTGATTTTGCACATTCACAGTAATGTACAACATCAAACTTCCACGAAGTTCAGGTGGACTGAACGCTGAAGGTTTTTTCTCACTCCTTCAATCCAGTACCTCAACACTGTACACTCTTGCCATGACCACACACAGATGCTATACAATATTCACTGTGATTTTTTCCTTTATCATGTAGTGTTATTCTCTCATCTACATACCTTGTACACCCAAAATAATAGATGGACCCAGCTCATCCACACATATTGCTTACATTTCCAAGCTGCCTTGACTGCCTCTACTTGAGGTTGAAATGTACGCCCATGATCTTCATAAACCTATCTTAAATGAAAGATCTACTCATTTCAACAAAATTTAATCCAGACTATAATGAGATAAACTACTCTGTCAAGCAATTAACACATCTTGAATGGCCAAACTGCACCTGAAACCTGCTTATTCTAAAGAAGACTGGTTTCTGACTTCAACTAAATAATTGGCACCTGCTAACACAACTATAATTGCAGCCTAGTAACTCTGAAAGTGCTTGTTTCAGAATTAATATCTGAGGCTCATTGTCAAGCCCAGAGGCAAACACATTTATTACATTTTGCAATTGGCAAACATAGACACAAGAAATAAAATTTTTTTGAAGAAAAACCCATTTGAGCTTCGCCTGTTTGTCTGGGAGATAAAATTTCTAAAGAGGAAGGAAGAGAAATGACAAAAGAAAGACATTGGTGTTGTGCATGTTGCAGAACCACAATGAAGGAGCAGTCAAAAATGTATCCTGCTGTTCAATTAAGGAGCAGAAGAAAAGGAAATGCCCATAGGTTTTAAAATGTCATGACATTCTTATTTGGGAAAAAAAGTAAGAACAGGATGCCCAGAAAGGTCTCTGTTTTCACATTCAGGCAAAATTGCAGCAGACCTTAGACAACTAAACATATTATTATATTAATGATCAAAGTTGCTACCAAAGGCTGAAAAGAACTGGACAGTGGGTTTTGTCTCATCCCTTTATGATGCATAAATTCCAGCTCGGCATTAAATACATTTTTAAAAGAGCATTATATTGTGAGCCTGGTCAATGGAAGCTGTGTCTTGATAGGTAGAGTACTCTATTCCCCAGTGGCAGTGGCTGCCTTTTTATATTTAATTTCTAAGCCATCCTTTATTGCAGCATATATCTATGAAAGCATTCAGTTGTGCAAACAATAACAAAGCACAAAGGTTGTTTGATTTTAAGCCATATACTGTGAATACAGAAAAGATGACCTCAAACTGCTTACCTCAGTAGGAAATGGCAGTGGACAATATTCATATTTACTTGTCTGAAATTTTGTTTTTAGGGAATTGTTTGCCTTGGGTAAGAGATGGGGGAGAATTCAGTGTTTCCTGGTCTCTGACTGGTCTTATTTTGCTTTTTTTTGAAGAGTGACACACAGCACAGTAAGCCAGCTCTTGTATGCACTTGGAAAATGCCAGCTCAAATTCCCACTGAAAGTTTTAAAAATAGAAATGTTGCAGGAACAACAACTGCTCAGTCAAGGCTATTTTTCTTCAGCCTTTAGAAAGTGAGAAAAAAAGTGCCTCAGTTATCATTTTTCCCTGCTAAACCCCGTGCTTTACTCAATTCTGGTCATGCAGTCACCCCGAGCACAGTCAGTGAAGGCAATGCTCCCCCACCTCCGTGTCTGGCCAGCACCAACAAGACAAAACACAATTCACAAATAGATAAGTAGGTTTGTGTCAAAGAAATAATGGACTTGGGTGCCAGGTTTCTCCTGTTAGGGATAAAATCACCAGAACCTCACAAATGGGGAATGAGTCTTTCCAAGAGTGTCTTGCCTTTGGGTGTCTATGAAACACATGCTTCACTCCAATTTGTTTTTCCTAGCATTCAAACTGACCAGGAGAAAAAAATTTCCTTCAAGAGCCTGCTGACTTGCACAGCACACTGCCAGCAAGTTGCCTGTGGGATTTGCTGATGGAAGATGACAAAAAAGGGGGGAAGATGGGGACACTGGGATTTCTAAGTCTTCCATTCAAGAACAGAAACAAAACCATACAGTGGTAAGAAGAAGGGGAAAAAAATACAGTGGATATAATGAAGGCTGGGACCTGCAGAAGCAAAGAGGACTGGATCTTACACAGGGCTAAAAGTAGGAACTAGGAAAATCTTCATGCTGAGCAGGGAGATTCCTGAACTGCACAACAGGGGCTCGATGGAGAAAAGTAGGGATGACCTCTAGACTGCCTCAGCAGTCTTGCTCTGTCCTGAAAGGATGTATCAACCTACAAGGGAGGGGACTGCCCTCACCTCCAAACAAATTCTCCTTCCACTTTCTTGGAGCACCAAATCCTGGGAAGATTTCTTCCTGCCTTTCCAAGCATGTAATGGAAATTTCAACAAGGCTGTATGATTGTGTCTCCCACTCTACTCGTTCCACTTTATGTAATGTGTCTTGATAGATGTTGGCCCAAGTGCTGGAGAGAATAATCTGTGCAATAGGCTACTGGTTACACCAGTTACTCAGTTCCAGTTTTTAGTCAACAGGTCAATGAACACCTCGGGGAAAAAAAAAAACCACCACTTTAAAAAAGCACTTGTTTCCCAGCTGAGGACTGGGTCCAAAAGAAGCAAACAAAGACAAGAACTCCTTGTGCTCTTCTCAGACTGAAGAGAATGATCTACCCTGTAGAGGGAGTTCACTCTGGATGATTGTGGCAACTTGCAGAAAAATTGCAGGTCCCTCCAGCACAAGGATCCAGAAAGTCTGTGGTTTGTTATATCCAGGGGAACAAGAGGGAAGGGACCTATTTTCAGAGTTCTCATCCCCTTGATAACAAGAATTACCTAGAAGTCAGGTACCTCAAATACAGAATCCTAGGAAGGAAACTGTGTACCCCCTTCAGCAGTTCATATCAAAGCTGTTCCTCATGATAATGTCTACTTCCTCTACAGCCCAGAGGTACTGAGGGCACCCACAATTCCCCTCCCAGAACTCAGATTAATAGCCAAAGCCAGCAGTCAAAAAATCCAAAAAATGTCCCTGTTTATTAACCTGAAAAGAGTGGTGTGGTTTAAGCACCAAACTTGAGAAGGAAAATAGGAAACAAAAACAGAAAAGTCACTCTGTCCACCCCAAACATGAACACCAAGTCCAGTCTAATGCCGAAGTCCTCTCATTCAAAGAAGCCTGAGCTTCTAGTTAAGTACAAAGGATTTTTCTAGGCACTAAATTATCTGAAAGTTAAACTTTCCAGTCCCTGAGGGCCTTTGTAGAGGGAGCATTTAGGTCCCTGCTTCCCTTTGTGGAAGTAAATCAGCAGCACATGCACATAGGAGGGCAAGCTCAGCCCTCAGCAGACACAGCCTCTCGAAGCAGCTCAGAGGGTATCAGGAGGAGACATTTCCTATCGCCAACAGCACCACCAGGAACTTGACAGAATGAAGGCTGAGTCTGCTGAGAACCAAACGGGCAGGGGGAAGAGTTCTCACGAAGTGAACCGGCAGGAAGAGTTATTATGAAATGAAGCAACAGGTACAAGCAGCATCCAGCAAATCACGATTACAGCAGTGGGTATAATTTTTGTTTAGCAACAAACTCTTGATTACTTTAACAAAATATAGCAAAAATCTCTCAGGAGAATGCAAACGGCTTCTCCCGCCGGCGTGACGGTGGCTGGAGACGGCTCAGCGCCGCTGCCCAGGCGCCGGGCAGGAGCATCCTGCAGAACTCGCTGCCTCCTGCTCAAATTATTCAGAGCAGTGCCATCTACCGGGGCCAGCTGCCGCAGATCCTTGTTTTTCTTGGGGTTTGTTCCTGTATTTAATTAACTTGGATGTTTTGATAGACGAGACAACAGCTGATGAATGCTAAGGATTTTAGAAGTACCCTTTGTATTTCATTAAAATGCCTCAAAAATGTTTTCTAAAGGTTAAACTTCTCTGTATGGTGCCCAGTTTCTTTAGATGTTTTGAATCATGAGGGGGGCAAGGGACTTTTTTTTTTTTTTTGATTGATACTCTCCAGCACAATAAAAGCTCAATCAGTAAAGCACTTAAGCAAATCCTCACCTTGAAGCATCTAAGTGATTTCTCTGATGGTGGTGGAAATAATTGCAGGTCCTCAAAGTCCTGTAGAGCAAGGAATGAGATCAGGGCAAAAAAGAAAAAAGAAAAAAAAAAACATACTTCTAAAAGTATCCACCTCTTACTTGCCAAAGGAAAAATATATGTCTCTTATTTACCATGGAATCACCCAGACATATTCTGGATTCAGAATTATGCATGGGGGAGAAAAAAGCAAGGAGAAGAGTATGTGAAGTAAAACTTTAATTATTATATGAAGAAAATATATATATTGCAAAATCACTCCACTGCTTGAACTAGAACAAATAGACAATGGAGCAGTTAAAGTCATTTACAAGTTAGTATTGAGAAATCAAAAATTCTTTTCTTACATTTTAAAATTATTTCTAGATTTTGCAGAACTGATGATGCTAATCTCAAATTCTTTCTAGATGTTTTAATACACTAAGAATCTTTCTCTGCTGGTGTGTTTAAGAGGATCAGGAACAATAATCATGCTAATATTACAACTTGTAAAGCAGCTCTACTTTTACACTT
Organism: Notiomystis cincta; assembly: GCA_013398075.1. Lineage (NCBI taxonomy): Eukaryota > Metazoa > Chordata > Aves > Passeriformes > Notiomystidae > Notiomystis > Notiomystis cincta. The sequence continues at coordinate 200,195 of VZRX01013582.1, read as the reverse complement.
GAGAAACTCAGACACAGAGAGTGTCTAAGGCCAGAACTTAAGCTGTGCTAATCAGGTTGGGTGACCAACCCGAGTTATCACTGGAGCCTGTAGCAATTTTAATATCCTACTTATATTTTTAAACAAATCAATTCTTCTAACAATTTGTCATTAAATTGTAGACTTCTGTGTAACATTTTGTTAAGGATATCAAAAGTATAGAAACATAGTCCAAAAGTATTACCTTAATTTATGGATTGTAACTACATCAAGGAGTTATAGTGCCACATTCTTTCCAAAACTGCTTTTTTATAGTCTTATGTATATTTAAAGCACATTTGCAATCAGCTCCTGATCAGTTGTGAGTGTGCTCAGCACCACCACAAATCTGTCCGCAGGTCTTTCCCACTGTTCTCCAGACAATGTGACAATCATTAGAGGCCAGCTGTGATCGTTTTGCCTTGCAGCTTACTGCCACATCTACAGAAAGGTTGTGAGCACTCATGTGTAGTGTGATGGCCTCTGTTGGCAGCCAGGGAGTCTCTGAAGAGCCAGGCAGCTCCTTCGGAGTGGCAGAAGTTGCTTAAATCCCTGGTATGCAATTTTAGCCAGCACATTTGCCTAAACCCCACTAGGATGGGATTTCCTCAAGTGCTGGTGATCCCTCCAACATCTAATCAAACAGAGAGCATCTTCTAGGATAAGCTTCATGCTTCAAAGGGGAACCATTGCTTTGGAAGAAAAAAAGCTGAAAGAAGGCTGTTTGGTTTAGGACCTGATGAGTGGCTACAGCTGGCAGAAGAAGCTGGACAAAGTGAGAGAAATAAGAAACATCTAATATCTGTCCTGGCTGTGTGCAGGCCCATAAACACCTATTGCCAGCCATGCCAGAGTCAACCAGCAGTGCTTGCTGTCTGTACCAGATCCACCAGGGCCTGGTGCAGCATTACAGTTTTTGGGACTGGAAGTCTTCATCTCATAATCAAGTTCCTATATCAATTCTTCCAGCATCCTATGTCATGATTCAAGATCTTTTTAAAGATGAAAGCAGGGGGTTGTAAACAAAAAAAGACTGAATTTCATGATGAAATAATAAGGCATTGAAAGCAGTTCCATGGCTGTGAAGGCATCTGCACTGATCTAAGAGCAGAGGAGGAGTGCAAGCAGAAGGCGGCTCTGGCAGAAAAGCAGATAGAGACAGACAAGTTCTGGAGATCAGCCAGTCTTTCTCATTGGAACAAAAACCATCTCATTTCAGTCTTGGAGGATGTGATTGCTCCTGTGGCTTGCCACCACTGTTGAGTGACCATAAGATAGCTGGATGAGTGACCAGTTGATATGGACGATAATATGAAATTAGGTTTTACAGTGAGGACAGCTGTCCACTAACTGGAACATTTCTGAGCACTGACAGAACACTGCTCAAAGGACATTTTTGCTGCTTGTTCCCCAAGCAAACTGCACAGGTTTGAATCATTTAGTTGCTGAAGCACAGTGTTTTTTTACCAAGAAAGGAAAAACTAAATCCATTTGACATGATACCAAGAAATAATCTGAATTTAGAGGGGGAAAACATGCTTATCATTCCTTTCCTTTTATTCTGTATTTTACATGTAAATTGTATGATACTGCACTTTATTTCATTCTGAACTACAACACAGAACTAGCAGGAATATCTTTGTCTGGAATGTAAGCTCAATGGGAGTCCTGAGGCATCCTTCAGTCATACACCACATACACACATGCATGTACACAGCCATATAAATGACTATACACATACATGTATAGGCCTATATTTTCAGCCAAATAAATACATATGACAGTATCTCTTAGCATTAATGCATTGTCTCTGGAGCAAAAGGGTAAGATTTTAACTTAAGATTAGTTTTTTGCAATGTACAACATGGCTGCAACAGACTTTTTAACACAAGGAAAATTACACTATTGTACAATTACACTCTCCATGCTGAATTTAATCACATGTAATTTTTATGCCTGCCACAAATTGATAGAATTATTACTGGGAGACTTCTACAGGTGGGAATTGAATGTGTTATGTCTTTAAAATGAGTGAACCTGTCACTGATGATCTAAAGTCTTGTGCTGAATGCAATGCCTGGTTAGCTCCCTATTAGCTCTCCATTGCTCCAGTCCCAAGGCACAGGACTGTGATGCTAAGGATCATTTTTAGATCCCTGGGCTCAAGAGAATCCTGAACAATCCACATTCTGATTCTGAGGGACAGTCAGTCTGAATGGGTCTTAGGGAGCACAGCCAAAGACCAAGGACAAGCAGCCTTGCTAGTCCAGCTCTGGTATGGAGGCAGGATGGATGATGGCATCCAGGGCACGTGGAGGTTGTTGGGTTACTGCAGACCTGGCTTCCTCCATGAGTGCAATTCAGTCTCTGAGTGCAGGCTTGTATTTGCTGGGCCAGGAATATCTCTCTCTCTCATTCTCTTTTACTTAATTCTGTACTCCCTCAGCGCTGATTTTAATAAGTCCTTTTAAATTTAGGATTTTAAATCCTAAATTTTTGTAGGACTTTAAATAAGTCTACAATCAAAATACAACATAAATGTAGCAAGAAAATCTGCTTAAGGATTTTGTATCACATATCCAGCTGTGATGTATTACAGAATCCTAGTCCTTTCAGCAGCCCACAACTGGGTTAGCTTCTTGCAGATACCAGGGATAGGACAAGGCTGCTGGTGGGTGTTCAGGTCACTGTAGATGACATCAGGTGAGATTGAATCCTTGGATTTAATTTAGACAGAATGCTTCTTTCTGCAGCAGTCCTCATGGCAGTGTTCCAACCCACTTCTGACACATGGGAGATCCAGAGACACATTAGGAATGTCTATAAGGCAGTGCTGTTGGCTTTTACATGCTGGAAAAGGAAACCAATAGTATATAGTACACAATCCTACTGTATAACAACAAAGTCCAAGCATTTCTATCCCTACAAAAATGCTGGTGGAAATCTTGACAACACGAATTGCTTAAATAGAGGTGATCACTTGGCTTCAAATTTTGAGTGAGCATTAACATTAAAAATAAATATTCATTTATAACCTACTTCTGCATTTGTATCATGAAATGCTCACACTTCTGACAAGTGTGAGAAGGCTCCTCATGTAAGTGTTTCCTAACCTTACTTTCTGAATTAGATTTGCTGAATGTTGGCTACCAGCTGACAAGGGAATCCAGTCCTCCATTCCTGCACTGGCTGTTCTGGGACAGCAGCTCCAGGTGCTGAGTCTTGAAATTGGCTCTGTGCAGTTTTACACAATAATTGAGGGGGGTTGTTATATTTTATATCTATAACTATTACCCATAATTGCATTTCCTGCATCCATTGGGATGTATCTACTGCCTTTGCAAACCAAGGGATGGCTGAGTTACATACACAGAGTCCTTCAAGCAAGTCAAAGGCTAATTTAGGATATTTCCAAGAAGTTTGCCCATGTGTGACAGGAATGACCCACAGGAGATTTCCCTCCCTGTGGAGAAGCAGCTAGGGGTTGGATTGGGGTGTCCAAGGGAATTGGACCCCTATTGCTTAGGCAGTTGAATTCACATAACACTTATGTTATTTTGGCCCCGGATTAGCCCATCCCTACACCTCAGGAACAGCCCCTCCACAGCTTCACCACCAAACACAAAACTCCCTGGAGCAAGAAGAACCTGCCATCTTCACACAGCTCTGTGACCCTCAGTAAATCACAAGAAATTCCTGTAAATTAACCTCAGAATTTTCCAGTTTGTTACAAGGTTTACAGCAGAGATCAAACCAGGAGAGCACAATGAGCAAAAAAAGTCATTCAAGTGATGACAAACAAGCTAAAGAAGTAGCCACAGTTATTTAGATATGTCTTTGTGGTTTACAAAAAATGAATACTTTTTAATAGAGAGGTGTGATTATTGGTCATGTTTAGCAGGCTATTTACAATAAAAGTTTTATTAAAACTCACTGACTATGCAAAAAATAAAAAAAAATTCCACTTAATTCTGTTTCAATTATATTTCATCACAGAATAAAAAAGTCATGGAGAGGGAGTTTTTAACTGCTTTTGTTATTTCTAGATAAATTTCCTGATTCAGTCAAATTGTAAAATATGGGTTTTCAGAATTCCCTAAACTAAGTCACTAAAAGTCACAAACCTCCTGGTATGACAAAATCACAATTTAGCATGTTGGCAAAATCCAGGTCCAGTTTATAGAGAACAGTATTACCAGTACTATCTGGGTTATGTTTTATTAATAGTTTAGTTGATCTGAGAGATTCTGTTTTCCCTCAAATAATTTAGAAAATCTGTGTAGCTGACTGTATGGAAAGGGTGCAAAAGGCATAGCCTCACATAAAATCTGAAAATAAGGATAGATACATGTACAGAGTAAGTAGATTATTTCACTATTTTAATTTGCCAAATTTTAAATTTTACATATATGTCAGTATTTATGTTGTAACTACTACCTAGTGTTACAGCAGAAAGGATAAAATGAATGATTAGCCTGAAGAAAATCACCTTCATATAGTGGCCATTTAGGCACCAAAAGCCAGGATCAATCATGGCTCACTGGTTGAATGCCATGTCATTAAGGTACAACTCAAAAACATTTAGACTTTCTTACACATCTCTACACCATGCCTGAAGAAACAGAGCTGTCAGGTAGGTCAGGTCACAGAGCAGTTAAATGTTCAGAACATGGAGAAGTGAGCAGGAACTCCAATCTCAGAGCTCCACAATCACATGATAAAAATGATTGATATTCCACCAGCTGAACTCTGAACATCATGTGCAAAGATAGCCTCAAGAATTCAAAGCTCAGACAAGAGTCTTTGCATGTTGATTGATGGCCCTGTGTCACTCTGCTTTATGGGTTATGACCATTGGAGACTTCAAAATGAACTAAGCCAAACATAACAGCATCCTTGCTCAGTGAAGCAAGGATGCAGGACTCAGAAGCCAAACTGTTCTGTCAAAAAAAGAAAATACTTAGCTCAAAAAATCTGTCAGACTTTCAATACTTTTGACAGCTTCCATATTCAATGCATACAAAAGAGACTAAGATGAATGCAATAAAAGCATCCAAAATATTTCTTTGACATTAAAAATCTCTAATTTGGTATAATAGCCTTAAATAATTCACACCTCTCTTTTATGTAGGTCTCCCTGTCTTGGTTGTTCTTTAGAATAAACATCTTCATTAAAGTAAACAAAAATAAACTATTCTTATACTAGATAGCATTAGAAACTGTCCTTACATACAGTACAAAATTATGATAGAATTTTAATGACACTGATAAACACAATATTTTAAAATATGCTGAAAAATAGCTATCTTTTAAGATACTATCTTACTGAAAAGATAGTCCTGTATTAGAAATTACTTATGTCATTTCTTGTGACAGAAGGAATTTTTCTCAGCACCTAAAATGAAATGTATATTAATGGTCATAATTATCTCATCCTTGAAATTAAGCCATAGTTGTTAAAAGGACATTGCTGTGTAAGATATTTGCTGTTAATTTGCAATCTTCTTGTTCTTTAATTTCATTAGGAATCCTCATGTCTGACATCATTCTAGCTGAAAAACAAAAATCACATGACACTGGATTCTTAATATGCTGCTGAATTTTTTATCATTTGGAAAGCTGCAAACAGCATAGAGTTTATGAATTCTCACCAAATTCAACAGATGAGTTTTAGATCAGACATAAGCAATCTAAGGAAAGACACCTATCTAAATTTATAAAAGAATAAGATGTAACATATTTTTTTTTATTTCGTACTGAAGGTACACTTAAAAGATTTGAACTGAGATTTAATCACCAGCAGTGACTTTCCAGGAGATATTTTTCAAGACAACTAGAAGAAGGAAGATTGTTAAAAGCTAAGAACTTTCTAATAACTCAGAAACCATCCTGTCACACTTTTGTCATTCATAAGGTTTAGATCAAAGCACAAATACCTGACTGGTCTTTTTTATTATTATTCCTACAGCATTCTTGCTTCATATCTGTTTTGACTTTAAACTCTACTTTTCTTGTTGGGAAAAACTGACAGCTGGATCTTGTCTTTCTGTTTTGCACCCTGTAGCTCAGCATCCCAAGAAACAAGGCTGGACCTAGAGGAACAGAAAGTATGACACAAAGTACACAGAGAGCCAGAACCTCATGTACCTTCTTTACCATCTCCGGACAAGAGGATTGCTCTCTACGAGATATGCTGTTAAGCAGAATTGAAAACGTATCTTGTTTATTGCAGGATTTTCAGATGCCTGTAAGAATTTTTTTAAGCCCTATACATTACAAAAGTTTTTAATCCCCCACCAAGCTAATATTCCAAACTAGCTCTTCTCTCATTAAATTCATAGATACGTTTCTCTACATTTTTATGGAAACAAGACTCTGGCACACACTTTAGAAATTATGCCATTTGTACAGAGATTTTTTCAGACCTTCTGTTCAGAATTTGGTTGGACAACAAACATTTAGACTAAAGAATTTTGTTTATTTCTAGATATACATTTGCTTCTATATAAATTACTATTCCTCATATTTGTAGGTGCAATTACGTAATATGTGCAGTTCCAAATCCATTTTATTGATAGCCATACTTGAGTCTGGATCTCTCTTGCCTAACTTCAGGAACTCAGAGTGGTGCCTACATTAGAATTCTAGTTGCTTTAGCTGGCCCACTTGTCAATAAAGAGAAGCAAACATCCACCAAGGCCACTCAGCTGCATCTGAGTGATGCTACACTGCATGTGGAGTTTTACACACACTGAGTGAAACTGTACACCTGACAAAACAGCTGCCACTAATATAGGGAGAAAGTCCTGTCCAGCATGTCTCAATCAGTTAGTGCAAACTCCAGCTCCAAACTCCATCCTGACAGTCCGTGATTGGTGCCTCATGTCTGTAGTACCCTGATGTAAAAGACAGCTGGACAGGATCTACCAATACAGACTGGCTGTTCAGAAAAGGCTGTTCTAATCATCGTTCCACTCTACAACAGTTACACTAGAACAGAAGAAATGCACCCACAGGCTGTGTAAATACAGCATGCAGCACCTCGGTTTTTGTTTTTGTTGCCATTGTATCTTCAGGGAAAGGTAACAGACATTTTAAGCCCAAAAGTTATATCTTAAAAGCAAGAGAGTTTCTTCCCCATTAAAGCTGCCACAAGTAACAGCACAGTCCTTAGCCGAGAGTGCAGCACTGAAACACTGGTCACTGAAACATTTGTTTCAGAACAGTCTCAATTCTTCAGAATCAGCTGTTGCTAATACCAGGCAGCCTCATCCTGGTACTTACCCGCAGCTGTTTAATTGTTCTTTTAGTATAGGACTGGGAAGAGGTGCAGATTTCAATCTGTTTCAACACAAATTCCAGGAATCTTCAACCACACAAATGTCTTTGTGATAGAAAATGTGAACAGACTTTTCAAAATAAATACATAAAATACCTTTAAAGTGTCAACCATTAAGGATGCACCACTGTAAATTAAAGCTGGCTTCCTGTATCAGAACACAGAGTCAAGTGAGACACGTAGACTTCTTTTCTTCTAAAGAGTATAATGTTTTATGTTGGTAATGAATACTTCTGACAAAATGTTGAAGACAACAATTTAATTTTTATACTCACAAGAAAACCTACTAATAATTTTTACAGCTTTGCTTTTCCTCAGTGCACTGGGTTTAACTGAGAAAGGTCTTTTTACAACCATGCATAATGACAGACACTGCCAAGACAGAAATTTTTATAAGCCTTATTAATAGGAGTTTGTTATACCTCAAGTATTTAAAATGCAATGTTCTTTCTGCTATTTAATAAGAATTCTGACACAGAGATATATTGTACCAAAAATAAAAAAAATGTACATTCTAATTTTTCTTCTCTGTAGCATCTGGATTCCATTCTTTAAGTTAGGAAGTACTCATTTAAGGATTTAGCAGAACCAAGAAGCACTAATGGCACTGCCCAAATTGCTCCAATAACACTTTTCTTCCTGGAACCACCCATGTGCTGGGCACCTCAGGCTTAGCAAAAGGCAGCTTTTACTGCTGTGCTTAGGGTTAGGGTTACACTTAGAGTTAGAGTTCAGAAAACCAAAACCCCCAGAGCTCCAGGGACACTACAACTACAAAAGGCATGACAAGGGGAGCATGGCATTGCCCCAACATTGCCACTTCCAAACTTTTCTCCTTGGCACCAGCCTCATAAAAATTTGCAGCTTCTACTGCTTTGCTTAGGGTTGTGAATACACTTAGGGTTAGGGCTGAGAAAACGACAAAGCCCAGAGCTCCAGGGACGTTACAACTAAAAGGCATGCCAAGGACAGCACAGCACTGCCACAACATTGTTCCCTCCATGCTTTTTTTCTTTGGCACCAGTCTCATAAAATTTGCAGCTTTTATTGTTCCACTTGGGTTTAGGGTTGCACTTAGGATTAGGGTGGAGAAAAACTACAAAGCCAAGAGCTCCGGGGACACTTCAACTGCAAAAGCAATGTGTGAGGGGAGGAATGTTGGGGCATTCCCTTTGGCATGCCTTTAGTAGTTGCAGTGCCCCCAGAGCTCTGGGCTTTGCAGTTTTCTCAACCCTAACCCTAAGCATAACCCTAGCCCTAAGTGCAGCAGTAAAACTGACATTCTTGTGAACCTGGTGCCAAGAAGAAAAGTGTTACTGGAGCAGTGTTGGGGCAGTGTCGTGCTCCCCTTGTCATCCCTTTTGCAATTGCAGTGTCCCTGGAGCTCTGGGCTTTATGGTTTTCTGAACCCTAACCCTAAGCAGAGCAGTAAAAGCCACCTTTTTCAGAGGTGCCAAGCACATGAGTGGTGATAACAAGAAGGTTGTGGAGGGAGCAATCTTTGGGCAGCGGGGTGTTCTTTTTTTGAAGTGAAATGGGCCAAACCTTCCTGAAATGCTACTCACTGAAATCCCAAAATCAGGGAACCAAGTGAAACAAAGAGAAAGGAGAAGAAACTGACGAAATTAAATGCTAAAAAAAAACCAAGAGAAAATTCTGAAATGAAGTGAAAACAATAAAATGGCATGGGATGACATGAAGTGCAGGGAAATGGACCAAACCTTGCTGAATTAATCCTCATTGAAATCACAAGATTTCATTCCTTTCATGAAAGCAAGAATTTCCTTTCATGAAAAAAAAAGAAAATCTTGAAGTCAGAGAACAAAATCAAACAAACTAACTGGAGTGAACTTGAAATGAAATTCAATGGAAAGAAATAAAATTCTGAAATAAAGTGATTGTAACCAAATGGAATGAGATTACATGAAGTGCTCCCCCTTGAATGGCTTTTGTATTTACATTGTCCCTAGAGGCCTAGGCTTTGTGGTTTTCTCAAGCCTAACCTTCAGCATAAGTTTTGGGACACTCACATTTAAGCTTAAGCCTGAGAGCATAAACAGGTTCTACTTCATCTCCATTGAGCAAAGCTGCCTGCATTAACATTGCCCACACTGAGCTTCCTAGTGGAGTCTGCAGCCAACTGAATCATGTATTGACATGTGAATTAATGTTTTTAAGTACATCCCAGCATTTAATATATAAAGGGTACCACGCTCTGTAACTCTTTATTACAAATTTCTGGTTTCCTCCCCGCGGCTCTAAACCAAATCTCATGTACAAGTGGGAATGAGTTATTCTGCATAGTGAATACCTGAGCTTTTATTTCTACAAAATAATTTCCAGAAACAATGCCAAAGCATGCAGTACCAGTATGATTTCACCAAGGGCAAGCCCTGCCTGACCAACATGGTCACCTTCTATGACAGAGTGACAATATCAGTGGAAAAGGGAAAACTTACAGATGTCATTTATCTGGACTTATTTAAAGCCTTTGACACAGTCCCCCCCAAAATCCTTCTCTCTAAATTGGAGAGAGCTGGATTTGATGTGTGAACTGTTAGATGCATAAGAAAGTGGTTGGACAGCAGAATCCAGAGGGTAGTGGTCAATAGCTCAGAGTCCTGATGGACATCAGTGACAAGTAATGTCCCTCAGGAGTCCATACTGGGACCAGGGTTATTTAATATCTTCCCTAATGACAAAAACAAAGGATTGAGTGCACCCCCAGCAACTTTGCAGATGACAAAGCTGGGTGGTGCTGTTGACATACCTGAAGGACAGGATGCCATTCAGTGGGATCTAGACAGGCTTGAGAAGTGGGCCATGGGGATCTCATGAGATTGAACAAGACCAAGCACAAGGTGCCACACCTGGGTCAGGGCACCCCCACTATCAATATAGGCTGAGTGGGGATGAACAGATGGAGAGTAGTCCTGGGGAGAAGGACTTGGGGGTGCTGATGGATAAGAGCCTGGACGTGACCCAGCAATGTGCACTTGCAGCCCAGAAAGCCAAATGTGTCCTGGGCTGCATCCAGAGGAGGCTGGAAAGTGCATTCAGGGAGGTGATTCTGCCTCAATTCTGCTCTGGTGAGACCCTACCAGGAGTGCTGCAGCCAGCTCTGAGGTCCCCAGCACAGGAAGGACATCAGCCTGATGGAGAGAGTCCAGAGGATGCCACCAAGACAATTAGAGGGATGGAGCACTTCTCTTGTAAGGAAAGGCTGAGGGAACTGGAATTGCTCTGCCTGGAGAAGAGAAGGCTTCAGAGTGACCCAACTGTGGCCTTGCAGTACCTGAAGGGAATCTACAAGAAAGATGGAGAGAGACTTTTGACAAGGGCATGTAGTGACAGGACAAGGGGGAATGGCTTCAAACTGAAAGAGAAAGGTTTAGATTAGTTGTTAGGAAGAAATTTGTTACTGTGAGGGTAGTGAGACTGCAGAACAGGTTGTCCACAGAAACTGGAGATGCCCCATCCACAAGATGGATTTAATTTTCCCCATAGCACCCTCATAGTGCTAGTTAGTATAAGTGCAGTAGGCTTACATACAACAGCCACTTGTGGGCTGAAGCCAAACCTCCTGGGAGCTGGCTGGATCACCTGCTGATGGGAAGTAGAGAATTACATTTTGGGGATTTTTTTCCTTTACTTGCATACACAGGACCTTTGCAATTTGGATTAGATATTAGGAAGAAAATTAACTATTCCAAGACTGTTGACAATGACAGAGACAAATTAAAATAATCTTGCTGGAGCTATTGACTAAAATTTTATCTTGTTGGCAGTAAAGAATCACACTTTAGATAAGAATTCTGAATGTTTTCCTCTCACAGGATTAGAAAGGATTTCGTAACCATGCCAGAAAAACTGTTCAGCTGTTGGCTGTTGCTGCACTTCCTCCTTTACTCTCCCCACACTGATAGGAAGAATGGAATCTCCACCCACACAAGTTTTCAACCTAATGGTGAAGATTTAAGTTCCTGTGTAGTTATCAATACAGCCAAGGACTTAAGACATTTAAGCAGGAACAATTCTGTGGCAAGTATCTTTTACCTCCTTTTTTCAAATTTCTTGAGTCACTTCCCAGCCACCAATCCATCGTCTCTGCTGAACCAAATCTGTATGAAATTGCCGTGAGTAAACAAGAAAATGAAAGAAAATATTCTAGCAATGTTTGCTGTTGGGATTGAAATGTCCTTTTTTCTGGCTGATATTTTTAATTGTGATTATTTCTATAGCCTCCTCTTAAGCAGAGCTTTCCTCTGACCAGACTCTGACACTCTGAAAGTTATGCCTAAGAGGTCTCCTTGGGAGAAATGCAGAAATCAATAACTAGCTGTTGTAAAACAGATTCATTTATAGAATTAAAGTCTAACAACCTTTAGTTAATGATCAATCTAGCTCAGGTTATTTATGTGCAACATACTTGGAAATGCAGCAAAGAGTTCCAAGAGTGAAAAGATCCAGGAACGAAACACAGAAAAGGTCTGCAAATATTTTTGTGAGTATAAGGCACAAAGGGTGTTAGCAGGCGTTTCTGTTTATTTTCTTCACAGAAGAAAGGCTGGGTCCTGTATGCTGGTTTCATTGCCAACTGTTACTCCCTGCCTTCTTTTGAACCACACCTCTGATTACTTTTTCTTTAGAAGGCCTCATATCAACCATCAGAATTTTACAGAAATGTGTTTGATATGAGAATAATGACTTTTTTTTTGGTTTTGTATCTGAGTAAACAGAGCGATTTTTAGAGACATAGAAAACTACCACTAGCAATACACCAATCATTTCTGAAAATGAGATCCAGCTTTAAGGAGTCTATATATGGATCCAGATAGGCCAAATCATGGCCAAAGAAATCAGAGGATATGGAATTTAGTCAATAAGAGAGATCTCAAGTTGATTAAATTCAGATTTTTTTTCAGAGCAGCCATGTTAATTCTAAGCCTTTCTTCGTGCAGTGCCCATTGGCCATGGATAAAATGAAAGATTTGAGTCTGAAAGAGACAATAACTCGACCTGAGTTGTTTGAAGTGGAAGGTGTTTCACTCGTACAACCAATCAGCAGCGTTTGGGACCAAGTGCAGAAGTTCAAAGCCAGGCCTGACGATGTGCTCATCGCAACCTATGCAAAAGCAGGTTGGTGTGAGTAGGAAACAGAACAGAAAGGTTGGCACAGTGCTTGTTGTAGGGATTGAGAGCTATGTTTTTCTGTTTTGACTGAGATTTGTTCAACTCCAAATTAGATATATTTTAAAGACATGAAGCTGTGTCAGCTGTGAATAGCAACTCCTGACTTCTTTGGCAGATGCAACAACCATCTGTTAGTGAGGTACAAATGGCCAAAGTCTAACGACCTGTAATTGTTACCTTTCATTGAGATGATACACATTTGTATTAATGGTGACAATAGACGTTTTCCACCAATATGTAGTGATTTAAAAATGCCTACAAAGAAGTGATCATTACTAAGAAATAATATAAACTGACTGTATGACTATGGAACATATTATGTATTTGGGGAATGATTTGTTGTGTAAACTAGTAGTGATTTCTGAAAATTAAGTAATTCTTTAGGATAACCAAATTCATTTAATAATTTTGGCCAATAAAATAAAATAAAATACCACCATTAATTAATATTAGCTACCTGGCATTTCACTCAGTGACTGAACAATATTTCTCCTCTTCATCAGACCCTTTATACTTACGACACAAGAAAACAAGGAATAACAAGCATCAATATTAATTCTGTATGACTAAAAGCATGTAGTTATGGAGATCTGGGAACATATATGAGAGAACTTGATCATCATAAAAAAGTAATTATTTGAATTAGTAAAAATTGTTAAGGGTTTGTTTGGTTTTGGTTTGTTTGTTTGTTTGTTTTTTTGTCAGAAGGGGGAAAATGTTTTTAACAAAAAACCTCACCATTAGTTTTGTAAAACCTGAAAGCTTTTGATTAACTACCTGTATACTGAAGGCAAAACCATTATTTTATCCAGCTGGGATTAAAACCTTCTAGCCCCGAACTGAAAATAAATAAAGTTAGGATTCCATTTGACATTATGTCATAGCTGTCTGAGATGCACAACACAAGCATCTTAAGAAGGGCTGTATCTCCTGCCCAAATTGCTTTCCAATTTATCCCTTAGCCTGTTCTCTAGCTGACCTGTCACTGTACCTCAGAGGAGATGTAGTTTATACAGCAATGACAGCTATAAAAGAAAAGAGACACATGAGATACACTATAATGTAACTCTTACAAAATGTTGCAGTCGCTCAGGCAGATGAAACGTTGTATAGACCTTCATTAATGTGTTTCAAATGGAAACCTTGCAAACACCGCCACTTTTTTTATATTTTCAAACAGTATGAAATTTTTACTCACTTTTAGTTCAGGTACTGCATTTTTTTACTCAAATTTAGTGTGGAAACAAAACTGAAATACCTGAATTTTTGTGAGGGATGAAAGGAGGGAGTTTCATTTCTCTCTACAAATAATATAGTCTCCAAAGAATAGAGAGTTTATCCCAGCGGGTTTTTTTTCAGTACTGGTGTTGGGGCTATTTCTTTAAGGAAGAAGAAGTCTGTCTAAAAGGGAATTCCTGAAATTATGCTTTGGGAATTACCTTTGTATGCTTAATTAGGCATTTTGCCTCTATTATATTCTCTTTCTATTTTGTCTATTACTTTCCATGCTATTCTTTCCCCTGTTAGCACAGTATGGCTTCCAGTATCCTAGTAAAAGAAACTTTTGACTATCCTGGAGGGACACATCTTAACACTTGACATTTCCAGGTACCACATGGACACAGGAGATAGTGGATATGGTTCAACAAAATGGAGATACTGAGAAGTGTCAACGTGAGACTACTTACAAACGCCACCCTTTCCTCGAGTGGTTCATTGCAGAGCCTCAGTCTGAACGTTACTCAGGTGGATATTATTTGTATTTTAGACAAAATGAAACTAAACAAGCACCTAGGGCTGATGCCACAAGTTTCCTGGAAAAGGCCCCACTTGCTTTGTTCTTGAACTAAGCACCATTTTGGCTATTAAGGACCAGTTCAGTTGCTTTAACATAAACATCTCGTGCTACTCAAGCTGCTCTAAGGCTGATATGATAGGTTCAGGTGCTACTGAAAACCATGATGTTTTGGAGTGGTATCTGAAGCTGTGTTTGATACTCCACAGTACCTAAACCAGCTGCAGATATGTATAAAATGGCAACAGGGGGGCAATTGAATGCCATTCTGTGATTACAGGCTGTATGGAAGAGAAAACTACATCACAGAGGTATTTCCAAAAGGTAGATAATGTTTTCAGTTGTTTTGCTACTGTTTCAAGTCAATGCTGCTCAGTTCTAGGGCCTAGTCATCTAAACAAGCTATGGAGCATTCAGGCAACCAGCAGGCTTCACTGGTTTGCAGTTTCTTACAAAAGTCTCCCCCAGAAAGGGCTCCATTTCCACACAAATTGTTAAGTCAGATTCTCACACTTGAAGCTAAAAAGCTCGCCTATCTCTGCAGAAGTGCTACTTTTCTCTTCTAAGCTAGATTGTGTGACACTGAGAGAAACAAAAAAATAATAGATGACAGAGGATGATAGAGGATGACAGGGAAAAAAATTATGGTGATCATGATAGATTTTTAAAAGGGAGAAGAGAGGAGATAACATTTCTCCAAATATCACCAGATATGCCCAAGTAGACTCATATATCCATAGCTACTGAAAATCCACTGTCATTCTCCCAATTTCTCTTTATGCGCTATCCACAAAGTCTACTCAGCCATCATATTCTGGTATCCTAGAAAGAAACAAAAATTTCTTACCTGTAAGGTGGAAGGAGATGGCTAAATATTGCAAAGAAAAAACTTTGGTTGGATAAATATAAATATTCATCATTATCCCTTTGAGAGAAGGAGCTAGGTATGGGCCCAAGAAAGCAAGAAGATATAAATCAGTGTTTCCCCTTGCCTACTTCAATACACAGGTAAAATTTTCTCTAGAAACATTGAAGATGTTTATGTAATGTTCTATATGTTACACTGCTATGTAAGTGCTTTGGAGATGAATGATCAATGCAAGGTGAACTGCTGAAAATCACAGTCACAATCACACGTATGAGCATAGGAAAGAAGAGCTAGTGCAGTTTAGAGAACAATCACATCTCATAATTAAACATTCCACAGGTCTGGAGTTAGCTGAAGCCATGCCATCTCCACGAACAATGAAATCTCATCTGCCTGTGCAGCTGCTGCCTCCATCCTTCTGGGAACAAAACTGTAAGGTAAGGCTGAAGAGGCAAAGAAAGTGACATAAACAAGAGCAGAATCTGTTTTCCAGAATCTCTGGGAAATCAAAAGGTCTCCAAAATTATTTTCCCTTTAATGTGCAAAGTCTGTGTGAATCTAAAGTCATGACTAAGTTACCTGAGCTGGATTTTAGAAAATGGCAGCTTCAAAGCAAAACCTCTTAAACCTCTACCAGCAGGCTCCAAGAGGAAACTCCAGGAGATGCTCAATATCTATACTCATATGTGCAAGTTAATTTCTTTCTCTCTCTCTTTTCATATCAATAAAGATAATCTACGTGGCAAGAAATGCAAAAGACAGCCTGGTGTCATACTATCATTTCCACAGAATGAATAAAGGACTGCCTGATCCAGGAACCTGGGAGGAGTTTATGGAGAAATTCATGAATGGAAAAGGTGATTAACTGCAATCAGTTGTATAAGAGACTTTGATAATTTTAAGAATGCATGGCATTGGTTTATTAATTTCGGTTATGGTTTGAAATCCAGTGCAGACACTGTAGAAGGATATCTGCTGAAGGTGTTTCAGTCATAATTTTTCTTCATTCACAGGTTTTTATTATTACTAAAAGGATTAAATCTATCTTTATGCTCCCATTTGGAGAAAAAACCCCCAACCACTACTCCTTATTCTGTTATAACTTAGAAACATATTTTCAGGCTTCATCTCTTCTCTCTGAGATTAAAAGAAGCCAGCTGAAAAGGAACAATGGTTTGATTAGTTTTACTCTAACTTGATAAAATTAGAAATTTAAAAAAAAAGTGGAGGGTTAATTTTGCTAGAAATGTGCAGTGTGAATTTGAGATAAGGGAGTCTTTGTACCTAAATTAATGTATCTAAAAATCAGGCATCTGAACAAAGACAGTTATCTAACTAAGGGCAGGCAACCCCAGAAGCTGATTCTTCCCTTTCTAATAGAGGTGCTGGTATCACAGGATATCCAAGAAACAAAACCTGGTCAAGAGGGTGGCACTTTACAGTTTGGGTCATTAAAGCTTTCTTAGGGCATTTGTTATTTTTGCCACCATGTAGGCCTAGAAATACCACTGTCTGGACCAGCATGAGAGTCTCATGTCCAAAGGAGACCTTAGGTCTTGTGTTTGACCAGCTCAGCTTGGGACCTATCTGTCCCAGTGCAGACATCTAGAACATATCTACTTATGTCTCAGCTAATCATTTTGACACTTGCTGGAGAGAAGCAAGCACTTCTGATACCATAGCAAATATTAAAACCAGGTAGAATCATAGAATAATGCAAGCTGGAATAGATTTTTGTTGTCCATACAGTCCCAAACCCTGTCCTGCTCAAAGCAGGGCAAATTAAGACAAGACTTGCCCAGCTGATCAAATGAATACTGGAAATGTGTGCATCTGAATTTGTTGCCCTCTAAAGTTACACAAGAATCCTGCTCTGAGCATCCACAGACCCAAGGGATTAATAGCAAAAATGCTGTAACAAGCACAGAGCACGGCAGTGCCTATTTTCACAGCTGTACTGATTCCAAACCAGCTTGGAAATTCACAGGTACTGTTTAAGAGGGAAACATGAGTGCCACATGTGTTAAAGATGCCCACAGTTGGGGCATTTACAGCTGCTGATGACGTTACTTCTTTTACAGTCCTCTGGGGTTCCTGGTATGACCATGTAAAAGGATGGTGGAAGGCAAAAGATAAACACCGTATTCTCTATCTCTTCTATGAAGATATGAAGGAGGTAAAAGGCTGAACATATGCTTATAGAGCTCTGAAATCTGTAAGTCTAGTAGATACTAAATACAAGCAACAGTTTTGTATTATAATGCCAGCCATATCAGTAAACCATACAATAACCTGATCTTCTCTGTCTGAGAATTGCAGCTCTTATACTATGTTTGATTTCTTTGCTTTTCCTAGCTCTGTATCTTATCCCATGTAATTGTCTCTGCAGAATCCAAAGCAAGAAATTGAGAAGATTGCAAAGTTCCTGGAGAAGGATCTGAGTCAGGAGGTTCTAAACAAAATAGTCCATAATACCTCATTTGAGGTAATGAAGGAAAACCCCATGACAAACTACACTAGAGACTTTAACGGAATAATGGATCACTCCATTTCCCCATTCATGAGAAAAGGTACTGAGGTTTGTTACTGACATCAACTCTGTCTAGTTGACATAAGCATTGTTCTGTTTTGAAATAAGCATTGAAATACAAATATCTGATAAGTTGTTGATAATGAGCTTCAGGAAACACTGGTAAATTAATCTTTTCTCTTTTTTTGCTTTTACATTTCTTAGGGACTGTTGCAGACTGGAAGAATCATTTCACTGTGGCACAGAATGAGAAATTTGATGAAGATTATAGGAAGAAAATGTCTGATACCTCTCTTGTTTTTCGTATGGAATTGTAATTACTTGCAATGGAAATTAACGACCTTCAGCCTTTCCCATGTTACATATTTTGCTTTTCCTTCACAAAATGCCAGTGTGCCTAAGATTCCAAGATCTCTCTTTCACACATCACTGATTTTTCATTACTGGGAGAGTGCTCAAATTATGCCAAAGTTTATTTCTCCATGAAGACAATAATTCCACTGGACACTTCTCAGTCACTTCACCACAGTAACTTTCAGCATTAATAAAAATATTTCAGACATGCTGTGGGTTTTGATCTTTGTAAAACTGCAGTTGATATTGCTGGCATTTTCAAATCAAACTCTACCAGAAACTATGAACCAACAGAAAAAAAGGTGTTAAAAGAGTGCAACAAGTTGCACGAACATTAATCAGTAAATAACAATAAATTTTAAGGTGGTCAAGTATAAAGAGAGGAACAAAAGTGCACAAAGTAGAATAAATTTCATTTTCTCTCATTTTAAATTGGACATAAACACAGAACACCCATTACTTCCTTTCATAAAACTTGCTGAAGGGCTACAGAGAGGCATTTATGTACAGTCTAGCTGTGAGCACAGTAGTCCTTACTGCATCTCACATTTGCCTTCTGAACTGGATATCATAATGTTCTCTTAACATTTGGAAAATTCTGAAAGTTGGTATGAACCAGGTGGAGAGCCAGTGCTGCAAATGCCATCTCCCTCTTCACTGTTGTAAAAGGGTTCATCAGATGCCTCATGTCATTGCCTTGTCCTTCACCCCACTCTTAATCAAATATAGAAACATCTCATTGAGGGCTCTTTGCAATAGGGCCTGGTAGGTACTGGAAAATAAAAACCAGTTCTGCTTTAGCATTAATACCATAACTACAGCCACCCTTTGAGCTTGTGCAAAATTAACTAAAGTAATTTATAACCCATTTAATTATAGACAACTGCTACCAATCCACTTTTGGATTTAAAGTGACATCATTGAGCTTGGCACACAAAAAAGACCACAAAGACTTCCTGCTTAACTGAGCTTGCACTCTGAATGGAAGAGGGAACAGAATGTAGATTTCAGCAGCTAAAGAAAAACACTTGATCTCATTTAGTCTAGTTTAGTCTAGTTTAATACAAAAAGATGTTTGCTGGGGATATTTTCTTTGTGGCTCACAGAGTTAAAAGTAAGTTAAAAAGCTGTAGCAGCATGAGCAGCTGTCAAATGCAAAGTTCATTTCAGGCTATCTATTTAATCCACATATCCAAAGTGAATGTAGTCATAAAGGGCAGCAATATCTTGCATCAATTTGAAAACAAATAAGAATTTTCCTGTTAAACGAAGGAGTTACATTGTCCTGGCCCACTAAGTTTTCACCAAAAATGCAGGAATCACTGAAACTGGAAACATATATTTACTATATTAGTGCAATTTTAAATTTTGTTAAAGTCTTCAGTTTGACAGATTCCTGCCCACAAACAAAGGATGTCTCGGTAAACTAACTACACGAGAAAAAATTATCTGTCACAGGCACTGCTGTTCATCACAGCAAGGCTAAATACCATCTTGAGGAGCTTTCTGCAACTTGTTTAGTTTTTGTTTATGATTAACTTGATTTACTGTCTCACTAGTATGAGGAACAGGTATTGCCTGCTCTCTCAGATATTTTCACTCTCTTGGGTTGCTCTATGAAACCACATGAATCAGCACAGTTTGTCAATCTAATCCTCATTCGGTGCCACAAGAGATATCAGTAAATGGAAAACATGCTTAACTCAGTAGCTTGGTGACATTTTATGAGCAGTGCTGTACAAAAGGTCACACAGATGACCTGTTTGCTTATCCCTTGAAATCTCTGAACTATCAGAAAATCAAAATGCTGACAGTGGCTGAAGCCTGATTTGAAAAGGGAGTTGCATAGCAACTACAAGGATAGAGACACCATATAATAAGGGACTCATTTCGCATTGGGAAAGTCCCCTTTGCACTCACTTCCTTAGGTAACTTTTCAGCCAGCTGCAAATCAGCTGCTATGAAAAACAGATAAAAGTACCACAGGTCAGACTGCAGGTCTAGAAAACAGGGGAGAAAGAAACACTTGATGTGTGATTACATAACAAGTGGCTATTGATATTATCCTTCTATATATTCAAAGACAGAAATCTTAACTAATTTGACAAAATATAGCTGGAAGGAGGATAGAAAAGTGGGAAGTTTCTGGGTTTTATGCTTTCTCAAGGCACCACACCTGAGAGATCAACTTATGGATTCAACAATGATTTGCGAAATGTTCATAATTGTACAAGTGTAAAACTACAGGGAAAAGTTTACTGTTACCAGTGAAAATTATTTGGCCTGTTGTTATAATGAAAATTTGGGAAAAAGGTTAATGGGCTGTATGCATCCCCCAAAGGACCTAGGTTCTACAGTGGTTTGGTGTCTATTTTGACTGTATGTCAATAGAGATGTGCATATGCTTCTGGGCAGATGGCTGGAAGGCACCCTCATCTAGAGTGCCTTTAACTTCCATATCTTTAGGTCTGACAGTTGTTATGTACAGAAGAGCTTTGCATTAGGTGTTTGTATATAGAGATTTTTTACTAATACCAACAAAAGTTGGTAGGAGATTTAATATATTTTTCCATAAGATACTGCAAATTGATGAGCACCTGCAGAAGGAGATTGTATGTGTTCAGTCAAATTATTTCAAATAAATTAAATTATTGTCACACTTCTGATGCAAACATGTGACTCTGTTTACTGTGGAGATAAAACTGTATAGAACTATATTATACATAAGTCCTGAATATACATCCATGCTTTATTTTCATCCAGTTATCTAGATGCACAGCTTTACTAACCTTCTCAGGTGCAATATCTTCAATGTTAGCTTAACAAGGGCTTGTGTCAGTTTAGCCAATGCAATCCCATTGCAACTTCTTGATGCTGCTTGCTTCTTCTTTTAGAAGGGAGTGCACCTGGGTTTTGATAGTAGAGACACTTTGGTATTCATCTCTAAAAAATGTTTCAAGATCAGTGTTGGTTTATACATGTTAACTGTTCACATGGTTCTGTTTTGTAGCTCTGCATTAACAACAACCAAAACAAACGCTCCTATGGGAATGACTGAAGTTTCCTGCTTTGAATCAGACTGTTTAAAGGACACTGCTGTATTAATCCTAGAGTAGTCATAATCCCCCTTGAGCGTGGCTGTCAATGGCATCTAGGGGAGACATTTTACTTTCACATGGAATGCAACCATTTGTGAAAGAGAATGAAAGAAGTACAGAGCTTCAAAAAAATTAAAGAAAGAGAGCTGTTCTATCTTCCTAGCTAGCATACAGAGGGACACTGCTTTCCTTTCCACTAATCTAACTGTAGATGATCTGCTTCATCCTTGAACTGAAAATCTCTGTTTCTCCAGTTGGGAAGACAGACCATGCAGAGGAAGAAGATTTTCTTTAATTTGTCCTATCCATATGGGAAATGGATATCATACTCCAGATAAGTTTTTTATAATGGTTTATGTCAACATGTTCACAGAGTCTTATCTTTACAACAAGGTTAATTATTAATTCTGGCATTTTTCAGAAGTACATTAACATATTTTAAGACTGGACGGAAACTTTCATCACCCTCACATCCTCAGCGAATGCTGCAAGGGCTGTCTCAGTGTGGGCTGCAGGTGAGCCTAGAGGCACACTGAGAGTCAGAGTTAAGTCCTTCATGCTTCTAAGATGCAACCAAATTGTGCTGCCAGACTGAAAGTAATGGGCTTAGGCTGGATAACAAGGCTCTGCCTGCCCTCCAGACCAAGCACTGCGTAGGCAGATCAGGAAAGCCGCTGTTTAGTAGGGTCCCACGGTTAATATCAAAGGCAAATTACTCATGGATTGTTTTGCAGAAGGGCTTTGGCATAGCCTGCTGCAAGGGCAGTTGGTATCTACCAGCTGTGTGAGCTCAGATTGCCTTCTGAACTGTCTGAAGGCACACAGTCAAATTATATCCATCCACATCTCCATCTCTGTGGAGACAGAGGCATCATGTCAAAAGCAAGCTACACTGGGTCCTGCTCTGGTACAGGTAATATAAGTATAGGTAGAATCTTAGGTCAGGCACCTAAAACTTTAGGTAACTAATTTTTTTTAAAATTTGTTAAAATTGGGCCTTTTGGTTCATAGTAATTTGTTATTGTACCAATAACACTCACTCAGCTACATTTGCTACTGTCTCTGTGTGCAATTAAAGGTTCTTCATGTTCTGTTAACAATGGAACAGTCTTTTCTAGCCAGACTTCACTCCAGGTGTGAAAACAAAATGGTTCCTTGTGTGAGTTTTACACTAATCTGTCAACAGGCTTGTTGGCTTTTGCTGGTGAGAACACCATACTTCTCACCTCTGTTTCCTAGTGCAGTTTAAGACCAGATTAAGGACAGTCTATTAAATACAATCTATTTTTTTAACATCTAACCCAATCCTTCTCACACAAAATGGTACTGAGATAAATAACTCTTTTTTCACTGTACCATTCCACTCCTGTGGGAACCTACTGAACCTCAACCCAGCCCAACAAAATGGCCACAGTCAGCCAAATAATTTGCAGTTCATCTGCACAGGGCAAGAGGTGTACTTTAAGTTTCCAAACAGAGGAGAATAGTTAACATACTGTAAATTCATATGCTGTTTTCCTTTATATTAACCTGACATGTAAAAAAGGCATAGAAGCAGCTCAAAGCAAGAACTCTGACTGGCCTGGCACGGGTCACAACTAAGAGTCTGCAATCCTCAGAACTTGTTGCAAAGACATATTCTACAGTGGCAAGTATTTAAAGCATCTGCTCCTTTATGCTGAAAACACATTCCTTGGTAACAAAATTAGAGGCACTTTCTCATTCTGTGCTCTTCAGAAAATTCTTGCAGGTCTAATAATTCCAATGATAGTGAACAAGCATTTGTACCCTGCCTTGAGGTAAGGGCTAATTACAGCCCTGTGGGACTTGGCTTCTCAACGAAAGCAGGATTGAAAATTTATTATGCTCTGCCCCAACACATCTCATAAATCTCCTGGCAATCTTGTTTTACATAGACAATGCTATTTAAAAACATGAATTAATTATCTTTTACAAAGATAATAAAATCATGGCATATATGGACTATGTAAATTATTCTTGTTTTTCTCACTTATCTTGTCTCAAATTAGCTGCACTTATTATGTATCAGCTTACTGTCTCCTTCTAGATAGGTAAGACACAATTCATAAACTGTTTAAGAAAACTCTATCAGACTATTGCAGGTACAAATCAACATTTTTCCCCACTAAATTCTATTGTAACAAACTGAAACAATCAACAATCAAAATCCTCAGTCTCTTTTTTCTTTTAGTTATTCTAGATGTTTTTTTTTTAATTCTTCTACTGTTCCCTGACCAGGATTGCTGTTGCAATTCAGGATCAGAATGAAAGACTGTTAAGACAGTCTCAAGTGTACAATATACCTAAATTCTGTTGCATAAAATGGAGGGGGTGGGAGGGGAGATTTGGCCTGTCTCTGCCAAATACCTGTCTCACAGGAACATGGAGCTCAGGGAGGGGGCCTGAGTGGTCCCTAGCCAGAATCAGCTTCAGAAAGCCTGCAATGAGTGAGCCAGTAGTTCATTGTCTTCAGTACAAACACCTCTGAAAACTCTTTTGTGTCTGCCTTGGGTGAGCTCCAAAATCAATTCCCTGGTAGGCTAAATCATGAGATAACCCAAGAGTTGCTACATAATACATATTGTCTGAGGATAGGCAGAAGGAACAAATTTGCAGGAAACATTGTTTTCTCTGCGGTTTTCCAAAAGAGAAGGTTAGTTTCCTACAGTGTTCTTCCCAAAAATCCAAATTCAGTTGGAGGCTGACCTGAAAGCACAGAGCCCTGCAGTATGGCACAGTTTGGGGTGAAAAGCTTTTGTTAACGGAATAGTTTTGGAAAAGCTGTATCTCAAAAAGCTGTTCTTGAAATTGTGTGAAATCCCCATGTTAGATCACAGCAGCACAAGCACAGGTAACCAGTTCAGAGTACCTCAATGGGAAAGGAGAAAGAAAGAAAGAATTAATCTGTTTAATGCCCTCTGAGGCTTCTAAAAAGTATAATAGAAGTAATGAAGAAATGCTGTTTGGTTAGGGACATCTGTTCCTTGCCAGCAACCTCTGTGAGCATGGAACCATGTGCTCCTGCTACAGTTGTGTAGCTGCATAAATAAATATATATGAATAGATATAATGGACAGCGAATGCATTGGAGAGGGAAAAAAATAAACACTTTCTTAGGTATATGTTTAGAAGCTTTCTGCCTTTTGTCACTATTTGCCATTTGAATTTTACAAGAAGAATGACAGTAGCAGACTTGGAAAAATGCAATTATTCTTCCAAGACGAGCATTTTAACTAACATGACTCTCTCTCTTTTTATTAAAATACATATTCTCTCATGACATTATAATTAATTTGGTGATATTCAGCATTCACCCAGTGAACCATAAACAGAATAGTATGTCTAAATTGTTTTTCCCAGGCAACTTTTCATTAAAAATCAATTACTTATCATGAAATGTGAAAAATTATTCAGGTACTACCAAGGTGCATGCATGATTACAATGAAAAATGTGTGCCCTTTAAAGCAGGCATTGCTCCCCTCAAATACCTACTCAAATGGGCATAAAAATGTCTTTTAAAAAACACGTAACTACAAGCCATAACACCTAGGTTCTGCTATTTGCTCTGGCAGTCCTTCACATATATTTTTGAATTTACGGAATCATGGAATTGTTAGGGTTGGAAGGGACCTCTGGGATCATCTCGTCCAACCCCCCTGCCAAGGCAGGGTCAGCAAGAGCAGGTGACAAAGGAATGCATCCAGTTGGGGTTCGAACATCTCCAGAGGGAGAGTCCACAAGCCTCCTGGACAGCCTGTCCCAGTGCTCTGCCACCCTCAATGTAAAGAAGTTCTTGTTGGGGTGTAATTTCTTGTGGTTTTTTTTAAAGCCATTGCTCCTTGCCTTGTCACTGGGCACTGATTAAAAATCTGACACCATGCTATTGGCACCCACTGCATTTATTTGGTATTTAATTTAGTCACTTTCTGTTTCCATCAAAGTATTAAAAACAGGGTCTTAAAATCACTTTGTGTTTCCATCAAAGTATTAAAAACAGGGTCTTAAATCGTTAAGTTTCTGCCTGAGCACGTTATTCTTCACCTCTTGCTTTCCATATGGTGGCAGTGAGAGATGCGCCTGCAGCGCTGCGTTGCTCTCAGGAGCCCTTCAGGACAGGGGAATAGCGGGGTACAATCGTGTTGCAGCCTTCCCCCTCCCCTTTCCGCTTTCCAAAAGGCGGAGAACCTGCGGTCCGCAGCGACAGCCACCGCCCGGCCCATACCCCGCTCCAGACGGGCTCAGCCCCTCAGGCGGCGGCCCCGCGGCTCAGCCCCGCCCGTGCCCCGGGGCGGCGCTCGGTGACGGACAGGCCGGGCCCGGCGTGCCGGGATGACGGAGGCGGAAGCGGGCCGGGGAGGATGTAGCGGCGCTGGCAGCGGCTGTGGCGCCGCGATCTCCCC
>VZRX01013582.1:130115-174571 GCA_013398075.1 Notiomystis cincta | reverse complement strand
CCTGCCGCTGGCTGCCCTGCCGCTGGCTGCCCTGCCGCTGGCTGCCCTGCCCAAGTGCGGGCGCCGGTGCGGGCTGCGAGGGGTCTGTTCAGTGCCCCTCCGGCGTAGAAGGTCGCCCTGATGGCACGGGCTGGGGAGAGCGGGCGGTGCTGGCTCCAGGGGAGCGACACTCGGGTGACGCAGGGCGAGGGCGTCCCGTGGTGACTGTGTGAAAAGCTCCCACGGGCGAACAAGGGTTCCTTTTCCACTGAGGTGACCCCTTGTGTTATCGGTACGTCACCTGTGAAACACCTACAAAACAAGCAAATAAAACCACTGAAGTGGCTGTATCTAGTGTAGCTTTCACGCACTCCAAGGCAAATGCAGAGGTAACACTGAAGAGTTTTTAAGGTCACGCGTTAAATTAACTCTCCTCATAGTGTCTGTGCTGCTCGCATGCCACGTTCTAATAGAGGTTCGTGGCTGCTGTTTATTGAAACAATCACAATTCAAAATGCATTTCAATATGATTTGGTACACTTAGAGTTGATGATGTCTAATAGTTTCACACTGCTGAGAAAATTGTTTTTTATGATGGCCATTACAGCTACAGTTCACAACAAAGGCTATTATAGTGCATTTATGCATTGGTTAGGCTTTCTAGGACTGTGTTAAGCTATTGCAAAGTTAAGGGATAGATAGCAGTTAAAATATATAGAACATCTTGAAGTGTGGCATGGAAACCCCTTAGTGTAGGGGGTAAAATAGACTTGAAATAAAATCTTTAAAAAGTGTGTGTGTGTGTATCAGTAAACCGTGGAGGCATCCTAATTTCAGAATGGTGGACTAGAAACCATGCAGTATTCTGTTGGGCTTAAAAGCATACTTAGTATGTGCTGGCTCACAGCCTGGATGCACCTACTCAGTGAAAAGTTCAGGGGTTTTTGGTAGCTCATCTTCCTTGTGTTTCTTCTAACTCAAGTGAAGCCCTCTTATGAGTTGCTTCTGGTTTCTGTTACCAGAACAGCACAACTGGATGCATTGTTTTACACAGTATGTGGTTTTGCCTCTCTGTGTATTAGCTTTAAGGTGTAAAAGTAGTGTGAGAAGAAAATTCATCTGAACTTGCTGTAGTATGGAGACTGGTGAGCTGTCATTTTCTGGACAATGCATGCAGTTTGTTGTAATTCATTATGCTGTCCAAGTGCTAAAATTGGGAGTGTAAATGTTGACAAAGTTTTACATGCTAAGAAAATCTGAAACTTAAAATATATAGCTCTTTTTTTTCCCCTAATGCTGTACTGGCATATTATTTTCTAATAAGTTTGCTTTTGCCATCTTAAAAAAAAAAAAAAAAACAAACAGCCTATGTGTTACATAGATAATTATAACTGCCTTTGTCCTTGGCCTGTACTTGAACTCACATTTTTAAAGGTGATGCCTTTTATTATCTGTATCACCTGTTCTCTAAATTATTAGTGATGATACATTCCCATAGTGTTCAGATCCAGTTTGGTTCTTCCTTAGTTTCTACTATAAGGGTTTTGACTTCTTTTGACAGAATGAAGAGAATAGCAAAATAAAAGTGAATGCATGTGTGTATACATACACACACACACACACATCTAGATATATAAAAATACAAATATTTATGTATACACCTCTTCACTTTTATGCCCATGCACACATGATAGTATGAAGAAAAAATCAGGTTAAAGGTCATGGCTTGGAAATGCTATTCCTAATATGTTGGAAGTGTCTGTTCCCTTTTCCTTCACAGCATCGTGGCTGCACACGTTTCTTTGTGTTCCTGACTATACATAAGCATATCCCATATAAACCACTGTAAACTAAGAGTCTCCCAGATTAGATCTGTGGAAGTTTACAGTAGAAAGCATTTTGCATGTGTACTAGGAATAGGGAGCCCAGAATTTGCAGAACCTTTTCAGATATGCTTGTCAGACCAGCAATCCTAGTGGGAACTAGTATGTTTAAAAAAAAAAGAGGGGGATTATAATTTGTCCAAATGAGCCCTGACTTTGCTGAGTCTTTTGGAATATATTTGCTAGGCTAACAATTGTAGTGATAAACCAGTGTGTTTAAGAAGGAAACAAAAGTAGATTAGGAGTTTATCTGATTCAAAAGTTCCCAAGGTTTGATTTAACTGCAGCTCCTCTACAAGGTTTTTTTCCGTTCTTGCCTTTTTTTTTTTAATGGCTCTTTTAAAAACAAGATAGTGAGTCATGCTTATGAAACTGCTTGTAAATAAAATTATTTGCAATACTGTGTCAGCTCTACATGTCAATTCAGTAATGGAATCATAAGATCATACTGGTTTGAACATTGGGAGCTTTCTATTCTGCTATTCTAAAATCACAGTAGATCTTTTTCCATTATGCTTCTGACTAATACTACAAATACGTGTTGTTTTAAAATTTTATTTTAATTTTGTTCTTGTGCTCTCACCACATTCAGTTAGTCTCAGTGCTTGAAGGCTTTCAATTAGTTCCTTTGGTAGTCTTACTCTGAAAAGTTAGTTACTGCAGATTGTGCTTTATTTTGTTATAGGTTCAAGATGCTGGGCAGGAGATGGTGGCGTCTTCTGGCACGCCAGGATCAGGCAAATCAAAGGTAATCAGTCCTCAGAAACCTAATTTATTTGGATAGCAGTAGTTGCAAGGGTTACAATTTAGCACGCAAGCTGTGACTAATAGGAAGACAAAGATATTTTTAACATTTTTTCTAGACAGGAAAAATTAACTTATAAACATTAAGATAAAGTGTTTTGGAAACCATGAGGAAAAAAAGTCTCTTTTTGGTCTGTTCACTTCCTGTTCTGGCAGCAGTCTGTTTCATAATGGACACAGACATCCTTGCATACGTTGGACATAAATTTAAACAATGACAGTGTTAGATCAGCATGCTACTTTCAAAATATTATTCAAATTGTATCACTGAATTGTTATCCTTCCTGAGTTTTCCTGACTGGTGCTGCCCAATTGTGTGCTCCAGAATTGTTTCAGAAAAGTAGAGAATGAGGAGTAGTTTCTGTTACTGTACTTGAAATAAATAACAGAATTGGATAACAGCACATCAGTAACTTGGACTGTTATTCTTCTTTGAAATGTTATTCTTCTTGCAAATGTATGGTAAGAGTTTCTTGTCCTGAAATTCAGCTTCTTGGAAGTCAGATGCTAAAATGCCTTGTTTCTCTTTACCTCTGGGTTAGAGGAAGCTGGTTTCTCTGATACATACTTTTTTTACAGCTGGACACATTGCCCAAAGAAGACCTCATCAAATTTGCAAAAAAGCAAATGATGCTTATACAGAAAGTGAAGTCAAGATGTGCAGGTATCTTACTGGAAAGAACTATTTCTGCCTTAATGCTTGGCACTACCTTAATGCTTTTCAAATATCACTGTGTGTTTTTGATACGCAGATGTAAATTCTAGGCAAAAATACTAGATTTTTTTTTTCAATTTTGCTGTTTATGGTGGGAGGATAAGGACTGAAGTTATTTAATTAAGACAAGAAGTATTGCTTTTGTCAGATATTAAATTAATTTTGGTCTGACAGTATGGCATGATGGAACAGTGTAGCCTGTGAAAAGTTTAAGTGGGATTTGTCATTGTCTGTTCCCCATATTGCAGGTGCAGGTTGCTTTTCAGGAAGCAGATGTGAGGAGGAATATCTGATTTTTTTTTTCCATAATTAGTACTGTTGTAGAGTGCAATGGCTTCTTTAAGATAGTTTGCTGCTTTATATTTGATCATTTGTTGATTTAACAAGATATTCTAAAATATACCAAACAAAATTTTATGCTTAACACCCAAAAGTATGTGTAAATCTGTGCTCTCATGTGCTGTCTTTCTCCACTCTGCTGTCCCTTTTTCCTCCAGTGGCCCACTGCTTGGACTGGTGTCACTTCCCCTTGTTTGGAATGACAGTTATGCTGATTGCTGGTAGCTGCCCAGTGAAACAATGAGGATATAGGGATGGGCTTTAGCAGGCTTCTCCCAGGCTTTTCCTCAGAGTGATTATTCATAAGATCTTGTTCTTCAGCTTGCTGCCTATTTTTAGAGAACCAGTAGAAACTGAGTATCTTTCCTCTGTTTTAAATTGACCATGAAATAAAAGGTAAGATGATCATCAAAAGAATTTCTATCTGTTGTCCCTCTATCCAAGCAAGGAAATTTTGCTTCCTCAGGAAACCATGCTTGGTGTCAGGACTGGAGAAGTAGTGAATATTTGTTCTCTTTCCGTTAGTCCTGTCTGTCACTCAGTACAAACAAAAATTGATGAAGTAAAAGACATCTCTGATTTGAATAGAAGTGATGTCAGGCACAGGATTTACTAGAAGTTTGCTACTGTGATGCAGTATCAATTCATACTGTGAAATTTCTTTACATTTTAAGAACTGGAGAAAGAAATTGAAGAACTCAGATCTAAAGCAGCTACTGCAGGAGCTGATGATATTATTCAGGTAGGAAAATGTAATGGGTTTCTACTGTATTACATAAAGTTAGCTGAAATAAATCCACAGAAATCATTTGGTAAATAGTAAATATCTTGAAAACAGTTATTCAAATAGAATGGAATCAATCTGCAGGAATCCAAGACACTTCCTAAACTCCTTTTTTTTCGTTCTCTCCTCGCATCTTTACTGCACTTGCCAGCAAACACCATTGGTTCTGTGAGGAACAGTTCAGAGTAGTACACTTTCCAGGCAGAGCTTCCCACAGCACTTCTGTACTTGAAGGGGGCTTACAAGATGTGGACAAACTTTTCAGCAGGGACTGTTGCAATAGAACAAGGTGTGGTGGTTTTAAACTAAAATAGACGTGATTTAGATTAGATATAAGGAAGTTGGGTTTGTATGCAGAGGGTGGTGAAACATTGGAAAAGGTTGCTCAGAGAGGTGGTAAATTCCCCACCCCTGGAAATACTCAGGTTGAATGGGGCTCTGTGCAACCTGATAGAGTTGAAGATGTCCCTCCTCATTGCAAAGGGGTTGGACTAGATGGCCTTTAAAGGTCCCTGCCCACCCAAACTATTCTATGACTCTGTGAATGTCCCCAGCAAGACCTTTCCTTGTGTGGCTGGTTAGACCAGCTTTTGTTTATTTTGGAGTGACCATTGCAGAAATACTTCAGCCATTTAGAAAAGTTCTGAGACAGTCATTTGATGAGATTAGAAACACATAATTAAAATTGCATGTCACAAGAAATACTTTTAGGATCTGTGTTTCTCAAGGTAAGGGTCATAGCATACAAAAATGAAAATTGGTAGTGAGGAGGAATTTCTCGACTGGATAATTGTTTTGAATAATTTGGATGGAGATTCATTTTCTACAGAAAGAGAACTTCACCACCACCTGGTAATAAAAATTCACAAGTACAAAAGATCACAAGTACAATTTTTAAAAGAACCCATCATTGTTTTAGTCTACCTATTTCATATCAGTTGTATCTGGGCTGAAAGCAATTTTTAAAACAAGATTGATGTGCTTATTTGACAAAAGAGGTCATAATAAATATGTGAGTTCATACATTTTGCAGAAATCATTGTTTCCATTCTAAGAAACTCTTCTTTTAATGATCTTTCTTATTTAATATTTAGGCTCTCACAGAAAGGCTGGATGTTGTGCTTCTGGAAAAAGCTGAAAGTCAGCAGCAATGTGTAGTTCTGAAAAAAGAAAATATTCATATAAAGCAAGAAGCAGAGGTACTGAAATGAGCCACAAAACATTACTGAAATATTTCAGAATTATATTTATTTTCTAGGTTTGCTTGTTGTGCATCTAATTTTAATCTTTTTCTTCACTTACCTGTGTTTTATTTCTTAAAAGAATCTAAAAAATCTAAAGGTTCTGTATATTAAGGCATATTTTCTCTGTGCTCCCTCATTCATAGTAATAAATATAAAATTCTTATATACCCTGTCTAGATCCACAGCTGCAAGGAGAATTCAGTCTGTGCATTAAATTACATAGGCTTCAATCAATCAGCTCTCTTTCCATGGCAGCACAGGTTTACCTATGCAGGGTAAACCTTTAGATATTCATATGAAGTTTACCTTTATATATTCATAAAAAGGAGCCTGTCAGCCAAGGCAATATCAATTATTAATATCATTATATCAATAATCTCAATTAATAATAAAGTGGATACTGAATTGCTTACAATTGATGGACATTGTTATATTCCAGATACCTGAATTTGATGCACTAAAAGTAATCTGATCTTTAATACATTATCAGAATAGTTGCTAAAGCTGAAGTCTGTCATGATCATTTTGTGAAATTATGCTGGTAAACATGATTTAGAACTTGGTTTTCCTTTCTTATTTTGCAAATGTTCTTGTACTCTGTGCTGTGTCTTCTGAATTGAGTTGTCCTAATACAGTTAGATATTTAAAAGCTATAGCAGTTTTTAAAACTAAGGACCACTACGTTTTCTAATTCCTTATTTTAAATAGTTCACTTGGAAATTCTGTTAAATTACCAGTATTTAATAATTTGTTTGTTTGTTTAGGCTGCAGTGGCTAAAACAGAAGAATTGCAGAAGCAACTGGAACAGTCAAGTATTGACTCTCTGGAAGAAATAAATGCTCTAAAGAGTGAATTAGCAAATGCACAGTGCAAGCACAATGAAGATTTAAAAAAGCTGAAGATGGAATTAGATGAACAAGTGAAGAAACAAATGGAACTGGTGGAACAGGTTGAATGTTACCATGATAGTCAAAAAGAAGTTAAAAGATTACAAGATGATGTCCAGAGAACTAAATCTACTTATGAGGAGCAAATTTTGTGTCTGAACAAGCAGTTGGAAGCCATGAATGAAGACAGAAACAAAGAAGTGGCAAATCTGCAAGAAACTATTAAAAGCAACTCTCAATGTTACCATAATGAAATAAAAAATCTGAATGAAGAGCTTAAAAAATTAAAAATTTCCCATCAGGAAGAAGTGTCAGAATTAATGCAAAGGATTGAAATATCATCTAAAGAAAATGAAGAAAAGCAAAATCAAATAATTCAGTTACAGCACAGTTTGGCAGAGAAAAATGCCGAGGAAGAAATGCGTGCTCAGACTGACCAGCGTGAATATGACTTGCAGCAGCTGAGAGAAGTCTTAAATAAAAATTTAGAAAGCAAGATAGATGTGGCAGATACACAAGAAGAACCTTGTGTAGAAGCAAAACTGGAAGAAAAGGTTAGGTACCTGGAGCATAGTTTAGAAGAACTCCAGTCTCAACACAGTATATTAAAAGATGAGTTAACTTACATGAGCAATGTCAAGATAAAGCTGGAAGATGAAATCCATCGTATGAAGGATGAGTACTTTCATGAGCGTGAAGACTTGGACTTTAAGATAAATGAATTGCAGCTTACTAAAGAAGATTACTGCTGTGTAATTGAAAAACTAAAATTGGAGCTTCAAGCAGCAGGACAGCACTATGAAACTGCTGCAAAAGAGCATAAAGTAGAGATTCAGGCTCTGAAAGATCAACACAAGAGGGAAATTTCTGAACTAAATGAAACTTTATTATCTGATTCTGAAAAAGAAAAGATGGCATTAGTTTTTGAAGTGCAGGAACTTAGAGAACAACTTGAAAAGCAAACTCAGGAGAAAGAAGAAGCAGTGTCCAATTACAACAGCCTGAGAGAAACAATGGAAACTCTACAGGCTGAGCTAGGCGAATCTGCTGGAAAGATCAGCCAGGAGCTTGAATCAATGAAACAACAGCAAGCTTCTGATGTCAGTCAGCTGCAACAGAAACTCCGGGCTGCTTTCAATGAAAGGGATGTTCTTCTTGAAACTGTAAATCGCCTCCAGGAAGACGCAGAAAAATTGTCATCTAGTCAGTTAGAGGTAGAACAACTTAAATGTCAAATTGTTGGTCTTCAGGAGGACAATAATGCAATGGCAAGCTCCATTAACCAAAAAGAGATTACTATAAGAGAACTGGAAGAGAAGATCGTTGCTCTTACTGATCAAAACAGGGATATTTTAAATGATTTAAAATGCTTGGGTGAAGAGAGAGAAACCCTTCAGGAAAAATGCAAACAAGAACAAGTTAAAATTCAGGACCTTCAGCAAGAAGTAGATGTTGCTAACCAGTACCATAATGACCTGAAGCAAAAGGTAGAGGAATTAACAGAGAGACTGAACGAAGCTTTAACTTCAAAGGGTGAAAATGCTCAAATGCTAGAGCAACTAGAAAAACAGATCGAATCTCTGGTGCGTGATAAAGAGCAGCTTTCATCTGAAGTACACACTCTTCGTGAAGAAAATAAGAAACTCATTCAGGAAAAAGGTGAATTAAGTGAAGAGCTGGGAAAAGCTACATCTGAAAAAGATGGTTGTTTGGTGTTGAAAGAGCAGTCTGAAAACTTAGAAAAGAAAATACAAATGATGACTGCAGAAAAAGACCAGTTATCAACATTACTTGAAAATGAGCAAGCACACACATCCCTTGTAAGGACTCAGCTGTACCACCTAGTTGAGCAAGTGGGGTTCAGCATTTCAGATTCTAATGAAGAATATGATTCTCTTAACTTGTTAAAAATTGCAAATGAATGCTTGTCAAAAATTAAAGAAGAGCAATGCCTTGCTCTACAAAAGGAGGAGGAAATAATTAATTTGCAGCGAGAAGTTGAGAGATTAGAGGAAGAAAATGCAGCTCAACATAGAGAACATAGATCCCTGATCCAGGATTTTGAAAAAGAAAAGAATCTCTTGAGTGAAGAACTGGAAGGAGTGTTGTCTGAAAAAGAATCGCTTCAACATGATATCCAGGAGCTGAGGAATGCCAGTGAAAAAACAAGGATTGAAAATCAAGATCTTGTAGCTAATATTGAAGAGACCAGTCAAAAACTTGCTCTTTATGAAAGTCAAATACAAGAACAACAAAAAGCATCTGAAAAACAAGACGACTTAAATTTCATTCTGGAACAAAAGGAAACTGAGCTTAGAAATGTGAAAGACGAACTGAGTTCTCTAAAGGTTATATTTTGTTATTGAAGTATAAAGACTAAACCTCTAAAGTCTTCAGAATTAAGGTTCAAAAAATACTTTCAATTCTCTCTTTTCTTTTTTATTTTTCTTTTTTTTCCCTTGGCCTGAAAGTGAGTTTCCCTTTTAGAAAGCACATATCTGAGTTTTCTAGCACCTCAGAATTCCCTTTTTTCTACCAGGAAAAAAAAACTTAAACAAAATTAATCATATTGGCTTTTTGAGAAAAGTTACTTGTACTTGAACCTTTCTTCCTACCAATATCCCTTGAAGCAATCAATTGACTAGATGGACTAACTGACCTCATAATCTTCCACCTGTAACTTTCTGTGGTTCCATCTCAAACAAAACTCCTGCTTGATCTGCATTAGCTTCAGGTCTTGAGAATTGCTGGTTATCTAAAGCTGACAGCTGCAGAATGAGGGTGTCTCCCCTTTTTTGTCCTTGGACATGATGGAAAGCAGCTCTTAAAAGGTTGGAATGTTCTGCTTTCAAGATAACTTTCACCAAGCTGATACAGAGTTGCTCATAAAGGCTTTCTTGGTAGTAAGAACCTAGACAGTTTTATCTGTAGCTGAAACATCTGGTGGCTTCTTAGGGACAAAACAGGGACAAAGAAATTTTTGTAATACGTCTTATTTCTTTGTTTATAATACAGAATTTAATGGAGACAATGACTGAGAAAACTGATCAACAGTCTTCAGTAGCAGAGCTTCAAGAAAAAATTGGTATATTTCTCACTTTTTTCTTTTATATAAATGGTTTGGCTTCTTTGGATTGTTAACTTTTCTTTCTTTGCATGATTGTTCTGTGTTTCCACAAGTTGAGGAAGATGGGGAAGTAGATACTAATGCAGCTTCCTACAGTATTCCTGCCATTTAAAATATTAGCAGTTTTAAGTTGGATATGATTTGATACTTTTTAAGGCCTTTTCTTCCTCTGTACCTCTGTCTATAAACAGTGTAGTGGATTTAATCTTTATTTTTAAAATGTAGGAAATTTATCAGTAAGAATCTCTGAAGCTACCAGAAGGAGAGGGAAGCAACACTGCCAAAACTGCTGTTGCTTTATTGCAGTTATCCCAGCACATTAGCAGGAAAATGCTTCTGAGTTGTTAAATTTAAGTAGAAGTAGACAGGAATATGGGTCTTAACTGTGATGGAAGCTTGTGAAACAGGGAAAGATTGTCCAGGGAAAGATTGCCTGTAAGCTCTCTGTATGTCTGGATGTTTTAACTTCAAATTAAATGCTTAACTGAATGAGACACTTGAATATCTCCCTCTGTTTTATATTTTGTTTGGTTTTAAAGTCATGCTGATGTTCCTGTTCTAATTGAATTTCATTTCATTTCACTTCTTGGGAAGAAATGGAAAGGTGTAATTTTTAATTTTCTCATGTATTTATTTTAGGGATGCTCGAAAAAGAATCTGCTGAAAAAGGAGAGAAGCTGAATAAAATTAAAGTGGTTGCTGTGAAAGCAAAGAAAGAATTAGATGCCAGCCGAAAAGAGGTACCTTGACTACTTCCTAATATGAAGAAGATTCTGCATGGGGGGCTTTGTTTTAATGACACACATTTCTTTTTAATAAGATGCAGACACTGAAGGAAGAGTTGGAGTTGGTTCGATCAGAAAAAGATCAGTTGTCTGCTTCAATGAAAGATGTGATTCAAGGGGCTGAAAGCTATAAGGTAAGAATAGTGCTGCATTCACAAAAGACAGTAAACTAAACTGTCAGAAAATACTTCAGGTTTGAAGCCTAGCATGGATATACATTGCTATTTACTTGCACAGTAACGTTTGGCAAAAGAAATTGTGTCAATGCAGTTGAATACCAGAATCAAGAAATGTAAGGTTCCCTTAAGGGAACTGTGTAGCTGCTGTCAGAAGAAAATGAGGCACTTCCTTTCTATTGGAATGCTATTTTTAAACCTTTTGAATCTAGCATCATACATACCAAACAGTGTGTAAAACACAAATCCTTGTGAATTCTGCAAAGTACAAATAATTGGAAATCACTTTGAAGATCCTTAAATGGTGAAGACAAACTTGTAATTCTCTGGGACCAAGTCTTCTTGGAGCACATCTCTGGGCACATGAAGCAGAAGCAGGTGACAAGTCAGCATTGCTTCCCCAAGAGAAAGATGTTCCCCATAAAACTTACAAGGAGAAGCTGAGGGAACTGGGTTTTTGTAGTCTGGAGAAAAGCAGGCTCAGGGGAGGTTTTATCATTCTCTACAACCACTTGAAAGGAGGGTGTAGGCAGGTGGGGATCAGTCTTTTCTCTCAGGCAACAAGATAAGACAGAGGGAAATGGCATTAAGTTCCACATGGGGAGATTTAGATTGGATATTAAGAACAATTTCTTTGTGAGAAGGGTGCTTGAACATTAGATCAGGGAAGCAATGGAGTCACCATCCCTGGTAGTATTTAAAGTATAATAAATAAACATAGCAAGCACTTTATATACAAGGATATAAAGTAAACACAGCACTTAAGGACATGAGTTAGCAGTGGATTTGGCAGTGCTGGATTTACAGTTGGATTCAATGATCTTCAAGGTAATTTCCTATCTAAATGATTCTGTGACATCATTGAGAGTATTGCATCCAGTCTTGTCCCTCCTTCTCCCCCAAACACAAGAAAGACATTGATAACTTGAAGTGGTTTCAATGGAGGGATGACCAGGTTGGTCAAGGGACTACAATAAGTGATGAGAAGTTGCTCAGCCTGGAGAAAACTTCAAAGGAACCTAATGGAAGTCTTCCAGTACCTACAAAGATATTATGAATGGAAGAGAGTCAGGTTATTAATGGTTGTGCAAGATAAGACAGCAGTCCTCAGTTGAAAGCTATGAGAATGGTCAAGCTTTGGAATAGGTTGCCCAACAGAGTAGCGTCTCCACTCTTGGAGGCAGGTCTTTGGAAAGACCTGATTGGGCACAGCTCTGAGCAGCCTTGTCTCATCTCACTGCTGGCCCTACTTTAAGCAGGACAGTGACACCTGCTGAGCTGTCTTCCAACCTGAATTATTCTAGAATTTCATGAACTGAATGGGGTTTCTCCCAGAGTCTGTAACGAAATGATAGCTTTACTTTCATTCTGATATTTCTGATGTTGTAGTAAGACAACTCATAAACTGAAAATTAGGTAAGCACACCTCAGAGGTGTAGAATGTACTTATGCAATACATATTGTAAAAACTTATGCTTTTGTGTTTGTATGTGTTAAGAATCTTTTGATGGAATACGACAAGCAAGGAGAACAGCTGGATTCTGAAAAAGGCAGAGTAAATAATCTTGAAGGTCAGATAGATGACCTCACCAGACAGCTACAGGTGTCATCTGAGCAGGTCAGTTCTGTGTGTGGGTTTGATCTATTGATAAGTACCATAAAAATTAATTCTGCCTATTGGGTGCAAGTTTTAATCATGTGATTGTTGCTACAGTTTCATAACCTAAGTGTGTTTTGAATAGTGACTTGAAATTCACAGTGGTTTGTTTGTTCCTTTTCAACATCTGATATTTTACCTGGGCCATGACAAAGATAAATATATATTATATAAATATATCATAAATATGTCTGGCTCTGTCAACAGAAAGAATTTAGTTTATCCCAGGTCAACTCACAGAAAAGAGCAGATAATCTCTGGCTTGATTTTGGACCTACAGCTGTGCTGCAAGTATCAAACTTGCACTGTATCTCTGACTGCACACCTACACTTCTCATGAAGTGCAGTAGCCTTAACCATTTGAGAGATCTTTTTTTCTATTTCTTCAACAAAATGTGTGTTTGGGGTTTGTACATTTTTTGTTTATTCAACAGAGTGTTTAAATATAGTAAATGAATTACAGATTTTGCATTTTTCAGAAGGATGAGACTTTAAGATGCATTGTAGAGTACTACAGTGGCATTCAGAAGACTCTGAGAGGGTAATTAAGGAAGTATGAGACACATTTTTGCAGAGATAGCTGCAATGGGTTTGGTATTTAGGATTTAAACTCCCAGGCCCCATACACCAAAGATCCACCTATTCCACTGTTTCCTTATAAACACAAGCCAGTAGTGAATAGCATAGAAAGAAATAAGAAATTATAGTATGTATTCTGCTGATTATGCAGGCATTTTATTTTTCGAGTTTGATATAAAGAATTTCTAAATAAAACACTATTTAGGTAGTTGACATATTTCACTTATACTTCATTCTTAATAGGCAAAATAAAGACTAAGATGCATTATTGAAGATGTCAAATTTTAATCTGTTAAAGTCATTGCAAAAGTACACCAGATGCAGTAGAGTTCTAACTGTGTGTTAGTAGAAGGCTTGGTTGTTCAGTCAAAGCTTGCAGTTCAGCCTTTTTTAGGAATTAATAGGATGATCATTTGTTTATAAATAGAGCAGCTGTATTTGAAATGTGGCAGTAAGTATCAAAATACTGTGTTGTTGCAAGGGGAATATGATAATGCAGAAAGCATAATTTTTTCAGATTTTTTTTTATTCTTGCTATTTTACAGACAGCTGGGCAAATTAACTGAACAAAATAACCAAAATGTGCTAATGGCTTTAATTTTGCCTGTTTATTAATCTGGTTTAAAAGAATTAAGGTGGACAAGACTCATCTGTAGGAGTGTTGTTTGTAAGGGATTTGGATAGAAATCCATGTTGGGTAATCTTTTTAAAATATAGGAAATATTTTATCTGTTAACATTGCACATAAATTCAGCTTATGTTTTTATCATTCCACTGTGTTAATTTCAGCATGATCAGTTACGCTCTGCTAATGAAGACCTCCTGGCTCGTGTGGAAACACTGCAAAATAATGCTAAGCTGCTTGAAACTCAGATACTGGAGATACAAAGAGCCAAAGCAAAGGCTGACAAAGAACTAGAAGCTGAAAAGCTCCTAAGAGAACAGAAAACAAAGGTAGTACTTCATAGAGATGGTGAATGGGCTGAAGCATTACTTTCACTGGATGTGATTTCTGTTAGACCTTTGTAAACTGTGCTTTTATAGATCAGGTTCTGTACTTTCTCTCTGTGTTACTTGACTTTTCTGAAAACTTGGTTTGTTCATTGAAAGAACTTTGCAATGCTGTCAGTTCAGGTTAGGGGTAGTTACAGAATCTGAAAGCCACTTCATGGTATTGTTGGTTTTTCTCTGGTTCACAGTGATTTCCTAAAAAAGGAATCATCTACCTTTGTACAACCCAAGTGTGTGTGTGTGTGTGTGTGTGTGTGTGTGTGTGTCTAAGTATAGAAAGATGCTGACATCTGTTTTGAAATTGGACTGCATAATTGACAACTATTTAAATTTCAGGAGCATAGTGGTGCTCTCCGAGAAATGGAGGAGCTTCAAATGCAGCTTCAGAAGGAAAAGAAACATCTGCAGAAAACTATGCAAGAACTAGAGCTGGCCAGAAAGGTAGAGTTGCTGTCCATGTTAGTGCTTAATGGACTACCAAAGATTTTGGCCCATCTGGCTGTGTTGAATGCTTCCCTTTCTGTTCTGAGGATTTTAAAGCCAGAGGTTTGCAAAAGGGAGAATGTGAGGCTTTTACCTCTGGCTGTGTGCTTGGAGAGCTGAAATGTACTTTTGGGGTTGGTTTTGTTTTTATTGTTTGTTTGTTTGTTTGTTTAGCTTG
This sequence comes from Notiomystis cincta, assembly GCA_013398075.1. Taxonomy (NCBI): domain Eukaryota; kingdom Metazoa; phylum Chordata; class Aves; order Passeriformes; family Notiomystidae; genus Notiomystis; species Notiomystis cincta. The sequence goes on along the minus strand of VZRX01013582.1, from coordinate 159,939 downwards.
GGTTATGTGACCTTTCATGAGTAGAAATAGGAATGGAATTCAGATGTCTGGAGTAAATGTATTGTGCACTTTTAAGAACAGGAACTAAAACATGCAAAATACCTGCTGATAAAACTAGCAACAGGTTTTTCAAAGGTTTTGGTTCTCGTTTGAAAACAGATTATTTACTGAGGATATGGAAACCCAATGGATGGGTGGTATTTGTGGATATGGATAGAGACAAAATTTTTGTCTGATGGGCAGTATAGTTTTTTACAGAATTGCAGAAGTCTTAGCAGTCAAGGCAAATTGTAAGCTCTAACTTCATTTTGTGTACCTTGCAGGATGCTCAGAAGAGTACACTGATGGATATGGAAATAGCTGATTATGAAAGGCTAGTAAAAGAACTTAATCAGAAGATTACTGATAAAGACAGCAGAATAGAAGATCTTGAGCAAGAAACAGGGATTCAGAAACAGAAGCAAGAGACTCTACAGGAAGAAATAAGTGAGTAAACTTAAACAGCAAGAGTCACTATGGTATACTTAGCAGTGGTAAAAAAAACAATTCAGAAACAACTTCTCAAGTCAATGAGTGAGGGAATACTAAACAGTTGCATTAGGAAAGCAGTTTTGTCCTAGAGGAACCTTTGCTAGGCTATCAATCACTTAATCCAGTATTCAGCATTTAAAAGCCAATTTGCTTGCCTGACATACTGTGTTTCTTACCTGATTAAGTTATTCATAAGTTCTAAATATTTGTAACTGACAAGGGTTTCATTCTGATATACCACACTCATAAAACTTTACTGATTACCTTGTGGTTGAAAATTCCATTTCTTTCTATCCTCAACTGTAAATCTTAAAACCATTTCACTTATTTTAAGATATTTGTGGTAACTTAGAAAAAGAATACTAAAGTTACTGTAAGCTACTTGTTTGCAGTTCCTAAAGAATCTGTTAAAATTTGTTTAAATGTTTTCCGGCATTTTTAAGGAAATAAAAGAGGGGAAATTTCCTTTGCATTTAATTGTTGTTTTCTGCATTAGAGTCACTTCAGTCAACTATGCAACAGGATGAGGAAAGAAATGCCAAGATAAAACAACTCCTGGTGAAAACCAAAAAAGAACTGGCTGATTCAAAACAAGCTGTAAGTCCATATACTAAAGACTGTATATTCTATTTTTAAACTAGGTTTTAAAAAGCAGCTGGTAGCTGAATTTTCAGGTTGCTGAGGCTTGGGGGTTTTTTTAATATCCAGGTAATTTTATCTTGCAGGAAAATGACCATCTAATGCTACAGACATCATTGAAAGAAGAACTGGAAGCCAGTCAACAGCAAGTGGAAGCCTATAAGGCAAGAAACTTCACTTTTTTGTTAGTACAAGTTTTCTCATTTAAGTAGTAAGGGTATAATTTGTACTGGGCACATAGAATATAGGCTGAAGAATAAAGAGGTGCTATTTTTACTTCTAGGTTACTGATTCTTTTTCTTAAATGAGTTTTGTCTGTTTTCTGCTTTATCCAAATATTTTTTCCTGTAATTTTCTTTAAGCAGGTTTACCCTGTCTTTTTCCTCTTTCCCTTTCCACCAAAGGAGAGGACTGTGGAGTTTGAAGCTTGTAACTGGAATATATTTTTTAATGATTCTTTAAAAATAGAAGTTGCTCAGTTTGAAAACAGAAAAGCACAACATTGTCAGCAAAAATCCTAAGTGTTGTCCATCTGTATACAGAATAGAAATGGATTGGAATGTAATGAAAGAAGCAGGGAGGGGAGAGGGGTTGGCTTTCTTAAATGCTGCCACTGCAGCATTGCAATTTTATCTTCAATTCTCTCTTTAAACATCACTTTTTAAAAAAAAATACATGGTAACTCATGTCTATGTTTTTTATTCTATTTTTATTGGATTTTAATTTTGTATTCACCAGTTCTGTGCAGGAATTACTGTAGTAGAGTCCTAGGTTCTCAGTGGCATGTTCCCTTGGAGAAGGAAAAAGATTCTTTGTAATAGTGAAGTTTTCAACTGGCTTTTTCAGATTCAAGTGGCTGTACTGACATCAGAAAAGCACAAAGCCCAGGAACAACTGCGAACATCTTCGGAGCAGCACCAGCGTACGATGAGCGCTTGCCAGCAAAAAATTGCAGCCCTGCAAGAAGAGTGCAGAGCAGCCCAGGTAATCCAGTGGAAGAAGTAATCTTGGAGGCTTAAGAAGGGAGATTACTGCACTCTCTGCTTCTTCAAAAATATTTTGCAGATTTTTCATTCTTCTCTTTTTGTCTATCAGGAATTAAGAATTACCCCAGTAACTGAGTGGTTGTATAAAGGACAAGCCAGACTGTCCTGGTTGACATGTTTGATTTGGGGTGAAACATCTGGACTTGCATACTTCTATTTCCAATAGGGAAAAACTTGTGGTAGTGGGAAGCCAGGGTTTATTTAAGATGATCAGGGAAAGAAGAGTTTAAACAAAAGATCACAAACAAAAAAAGGAATATAACTTGCTTCATATAAAACCACTTTAAAGACAAAAACTGTGAGAAATATATTTGTAAACACCTTTCAATAGGCTGAAATATGAGCAGCTTCTTAATTGGCAGCTGAACTACATGCAAAACTGACACTGTTGCTGAAGTTTATTAGTATTTCTGAGATTTTTTTGCTCATATTTTGATGCTGTTTGATGGTCCTGGAATGCAGTGTTTGTATTGAAGACAAGCAGATTCAAAATATAGTAGGACTGTTATGTTCAAACCACATTTATTGATACTACTGCACTACGCTATGGCCACTGTTGTATAGTGGATGTGCATCCTGCAGGTAAGTAACAGAATGCAGCCTCTCAAAAAAACTTTTACATTTTAAAAAGGTGAACTGAAATGAACAAATTTTGTTGTTGCTGCTGCAGGAGGTTTGCCTTAGTTGTGCTGGTACACGTGGATCCTTTTTTTACAAATGTAATCTTCATACCTGGGTGCTTACAGTACCTGTCTGTGGTGGCTTGCTCTGTGATGCTGTGAAACCAGCAAGGCTGTAGCTCTTCCATATTGGCATGACTTGAACCTCATGGAGAATTAGCTTTTCTATTTAGATGCCCTACATCTGGAAAACAGATACTATTATAAGGTTCTTAGCAAAGGAAAATTCCCTCTGAGGGAAAGTGGACACCAAAGCAGTAGAAAAAGTCATGCTGACGTTTAAAGCTGTGTACCTGAGGACTTAAAAGATATTCTAGCTCACATACTTTGACAGGAAGGAAAGCAAAGGATTCATTTATAGAAAATGGCTGCAAATATACAGACTCTGAAACTCAGGAGCAGTTCTGTAGAATTTCAGTCACCAGTTTAGCTGAAGGGAAAGTTTCCAAAATCCTCCTCTTGGAGGTGAGAGCATCTGTAAATGGGAGTGACTCATGAATCCATGAGCTTGTCATAAGAGCCAAGAAAGAAAACCTGTGTCAGTATTTTTTTAGAGGAATATGCAACGTGAGTACTGGAAGGATGGCAGTAATCTTTGCTGTATAGGGTACAGTCAAGGATGAAGCTACTATGATGTGAGGCAATTTTCTGTATGTCCACAGAAACTCAGGTAACAGCTGAATTCAGAAGAAAAGACAGACCAAACACCTTTCCAGTAGAATATTATATCTTGTGCTGTGTAATACCATTGCAAGACTGACCTAACTCTTCAGAATTATGCATAACTTTAAGGCACATTAGAATTTTTGTCACCTTTGTACTATTGGAGAGAAACAGAATTATACCTCTTCTTGTATTTTCTATCACCTTTGCCTTCATTTAAAGCTGTAGACAGAACCCCTGGCTTGTGAATCTCTCAATTGAATGCAGTTTTTGAATTTACAAGTATTCTTTCTTTTCTTTAATACCAGTATGTTGAAAATCAGTGTCTCAAATTTCACATTATATGATACTCAATTAAAATCTAAGGAAACATTATCTGTTTTGGTAGTCACTGTTTTAGTTACCTATTTAAAAGAAGGAAATCCAGCATGTGGTTTTAATTTTTTTCAGTGTAAGATGCATTTCATTATAGAGAAATAAGGGAGCAGCAGTCAATAACATAACTTAGGGGTTTGTTTTCTGTGTGATAGGCTGAGCAAGCATCTGTTACATCTGAGTTTGAGAGCTACAAAGTCCGTGTTCATAATGTTCTAAAACAGCAAAAGAATAAATCTGCTGCTCGGACCGAATCTGAAGGAGCCAAACAAGAAAGGTAAAACTAACATTTTTACTTGATCTGTAATCTGACTGTGGCACTGCCTAGCTGAACAGAAGAAATATTACCAGCTTCTCCTGTTGTGCTATATTAGTTTCTTATTGCTGGATTTGTCTTTTTAACCATTATTTTTGTGTAGATTACCTATTGTTACAGTCAGAAGGAGAAGTAAGGTCGTAGGAAGTTTTTTATGACTCTCATGAGCAGAAATTAGCCAGCACATTCTGTGTAGACTTGACATGTCAAATTCTCTGACACGAAGTAGCCAAGGGCCATTTGCAACTAAGAAGAAAAGAGCAGATTGGTTCAGTTCAGCTGAGCTCACTTTGAACTTTTTCAGGAATGAGTGGTTTAGTGTAGGTAAAGCTCTGGATGCCCATTCAGTCACCATTTCCAGCAGATTTGTGAAATCCTCTATGTTGTATCATGTGAGGAAAGACTTGGAAGAAGAAACTTACGCTATCAAAAGTTCCCTGAAAGTCCTGTAAGTCCAGTCATAAGCCAGGTGAATTCAGATCACTTCAGAAAATGTCTCAATTCACTGCAAAAGTCAGTCAGTTTCTGCAAATTATTTTTATTAGTCACTGATGGCTGCCCTCGGTGACAGAGTGAGCGTTCGTGTGTTGAGTGTCAGGGTTCGTTTCTGACACACCCTTCAGTCGGTGCCGGCAATTGCGGCCAAAAATCCACCAGAGGGCGACTTGAGCCTTGTTACAGGACGTGGGTTTAGGGTGGGTTTTTGAAACATTCTTGCTTTTGAAGCAACCAAACTGCGAGAGTTGCTTTGCTTTGTCTCTCCTTTTGGCAGAATTTTAAGACTTTCTGGTATTGTTTGGTTGGGGTTTTTTTGTGAGAGAGAACCATCTTGGAAACAAATTGGATAAGCAATAAACAGATAACAAATGGTTTCTAAAGAAATTACTTAAAAGTATCAGCCCTAAGGATTAGTGAGATACACAGTTCATGAGACAATGGAGGGGTATCTGCATATATAAATACAGAAATCAGTTAAAAAAAAATGTGTGTGACTTAAGATCTTTTTCTTCCTGATATATCTGATTTTGATTTGTTTCTGATCAACTTCGTTTATCTGTTATGGACTTGATCTTGCTTTCTAGTAATTTGCTCAAAACCTCCTCCAACCATTTGTCCCCTGTATTTGGCCTTATCAAACTGATGTGCATTTACTAAACAAATGAACAAAAATGCCTCACCACTTTTAAGAAGAAACTTTTCTCCCATCTGAATCCTGTATATTGTTTTTCTTCTGTCTTGTCCCTCCTTGAAGTAGAAAGTGCTATCAGTCGTGTTTCCTACCCCAACAGATGAGCTCCCAGTAGTTCAGGTGGGATATGGCAAACCTATTTGTATCTGTATTGAAACAGGATCTGATTGTTTCTGCTGCAGCCACATTCTAAGATTATTTTGGTCTTAGTGCTGTGTTGATTTAATTAATAAATATGCAAATTGGATCAACTATCCAAAATGTTGTGGATATAGTATAGGTTCTGAAATAATATAATTATTTTAAAAGCATGTTGTGTATTCCTTTTTCTTCCATGTGTAGGGAACAGTTGGAAATGGTGATAGATCAACTTAAAGTTAAGCTGCAAGATGCTCAGCATAATTCACAGATGAATGCATCTGAACTCCAGTCATTGCAGTCTGAACATGACACCCTGCTGGAAAGACACAATAAGATGCTGCAGGAGACCGTTGCAAAAGAAGCAGAACTCCGTGAAAAGTATGGTCTGCTGATGAATAGATATAGATATTTTATTTTGTTAGGACTTTAAGATCTTGGCATGTAGAAGCCTATAACTGTACTTCACAAAGAAAGGGCATGTTGTTGAGAAAGATAAAGGAATTTTCAAAAGGATTTTTTTGCTATTTTTCATGAGCCATCAGAAGTTTCAACAATGACAATGAAACAGTAGCTGATCAGGGAGTTTGAGATTTTTACAAGCTTTCTAGCTCTTAACTATAAGATCTAAAAATTAACATTTTTGAGCACATTGACTATTTTTAAGTCTAATGCCCAGTTCTATATTTGTGTCATACAACTCTACTAAATTTTATGGATGTTTCCTATTAAAAAAATTAAGATGGTTATATGCAAAGCAAACAAGTTCACTGACAAAATACCCAGTTCTTGTCCACCAAGTGCCTTTCTTACAGAAAGTACTGTATTTTAAGTTTGTGCTTGCCACAGTCTTAATTTGCTGTTTCTTTCCAAATGAAAGGAATCTGTTTAATCTGTATCACTTCTTGTAAAATTACATGAGTACCTAATACTTGAACTTCTCAAAAAAAGTCTGTCTTTGTCTTTTCTTCTCCATTTAGAGTACAAAGAAGTTCACATGAGGTATTAATTAGAAATTACAGATTGGTATTAGGAACTGTTGACTTCTTGTCACTGTCTTTGTACAGTTTTATCTATTGCCAATAGCTACATAATGACTCACTGTAGTCAGCTAAATTATGTCCTGCATTTTTCTGGAAACAACCCGTTTCACAGTAGGTTCCTTTTATACCTAAACACTGGGCTTTTCTACTCTGCCTCTGTTTAAGTCTGTATGCTTATAAGGGTAACTCCTGGGCTTAGTTTTTCCATAAATGCATTTGTTTAATTGCTTGTGGCTTTATTTATTTATTATATCATTATATATCATGTCTGCATTATATATTATTATTTATTTAAGGTATTTAAGTGCTTGTGACAATTTTGGCATGTTTCTGGAGTACCTCCAAACCAAGTACAATTGATGAGTTACTGGCATTTTTCTTGCTAACAGCTACACTCTTCTGCACTGAAAGTTGAGGTTTAAAAAAAATTAAATTCGCCTTCGTAGAAACCAGTGGTTTTAGAAGTCCCAAGTAAGTGTTTGGTAGATAAATGTTATAGGAAGTGGAGTATAAATTACATACTCTGTGTGATACTATGAACAGTCATGATGCAGCTTTAGAATTTAAGAGTGTTTAGAGCACAATGTATCTAAGTCTTTAATTATTTCCCAAAGATGTCTGAATTTTTTGTTCTGAAATAGAAATCAAGAGTTTATTTATATAGCACACTGCATTCATATGATAAGTAAGACTTTTTCAGTCTCATGTTTTTCCTGTAAAAAGAGGATTTTAAATGAAAAAAAGTTGCACACACAGTCATTCTAAGGTAATCATACACATGAAAATTGAAAACTAACTCAAACTGTAAAGATTTTGAAATGTAAAAATTACAGTGTTTTGCTGCTTGTGTCTTACTGTTTGCATGCCCTGATTTCAGACTCTGCACAATACAGTCTGAGAACATGGTCATCAAAACAGAGCACGCCCAGGCACTGAGCCAGCTGACAGCCCAGAATGAAGCTCTCCGGAACAATTTCAGAGATCAGGTCAGGAACTTGCAAGAAGAGCACAGGAAGACAGTAGAGACACTTCAGCAGCAGCTCTCCAGAGTAGAAGCTCAACTCTTCCAACTCAAGAGTGAACCAAGCACTAGAGGTAACTTCCAGGCAAAATACCAGGTTTTCATGGGTTAGTTACAGACTTGTGTACCTGAGTCTGGAGCTAAAATGTGCTTAAAGTGTTTGATTCTGTAAAATCACCAGCAGCTTTTTCTGGGAAATCTGCAGCATGCTGTATCAGTCCACAGATACCAAGTCAGGAATGTGTCTTTGTTATTATTTACTGTCACTTCGGAATTCTAAGGTCCTTGAATACATGCAGAGGAGGGCAGCAAAGGTGGTGGAAGGGCTGGAAGGACTGTCCTATGAGGAGCAGCTGAGGACTCTGGGTTGGTCTAGTTTGGAGGAAAGCAGGCTGAGGGCAACCTCATCACTGTTTTAGAGATTCCTGGGTGGGGGAAGTAAGGAGGGAAGTGCTGAGCTCTTCTCCCTGGTACCCAATGATAGGACATGTGGGAATGGCTCAGAGCTGCCATTAGGAAGCATTTTCCTACTGAGAGGGTGGTCATACCCTGGGACAGGCTTCCCATTGAAGTGGTTGATGCCCCAAGCCTGTCAGTGTTTTAAGAGGCATTTTGACAATGCCCTTGATAATATTTTAACTTTANGGGAATGGCTCAGAGCTGCCATGGGGAGGTTCAGGACATTAGGAAGCATTTTCCTACTGAGAGGGTGGTCATACCCTGGGACAGGCTTCCCATTGAAGTGGTTGATGCCCCAAGCCTGTCAGTGTTTTAAGAGGCATTTTGACAATGCCCTTGATAATATTTTAACTTTAGATCAGCCCTGAAGTGGTCAGGCAGTTGGACTAGATACTTGTTGTAGGTCACTTCCAACTGGAATTATTCTGTTCTAGAATCTGCATCACTGATATCTATTCTACAGTATTTGCATTGTCAGGCAGATGGAGGGAAATTACTTTGTAAATGTTTCATGTTCTTCTTAACAGGTTGTCTCAGGTTTTGGAGCATGCAGGACATCTGCCTCAAGTATGAGGTGTAAAGCTGAAGAAAAGTGTATTGAAAGTTGTTTTAAGAATATTATTTGTATACATGCTATTTATTAGTATACTTGCTATTTGATCCTTCTTCCAATTTAGGATTTTACTGTCTTCAAGCTCAAGTGGTATTTTCTTACCTGTAAAGTTACTAATCAGGATGTAGATGGACATTTGCCAAGCAGCAGTAGCAGTTTAAGAAGTTACTCTGTTATGACTGAAGCAGGAGGGTCATGCACACAGTAATGAAACAGAAGAATTTATACCTCCCACAGGACTGCTTCAAGTAAAAGTGAATTCTGTTATGCATTAAAAGTATTTGTTACTCTTACCATAGCTGAAACACATCTTCAGGGAGATGTGCAGGCAAGTTTCATAGTCACTGAAATAAAAATTGCCAATCAAGTGTGGGTTTAGAACCAGACTTTTGATTGGAATGGCCATTTGGAGGTGGAAGGCTGAATTTTGCTATTAAAAATGTTGTGTGTGTATCTGGCTTTTTCTTTTTGTTTCACCTTCCCCTGCATTTTGAAGACTATTTTATGTACCACTCTCAATCCAAGACAGTCACACCTAGGAAATAGCCCTCCCAATTTCATTTTGATATGAACATCAGTAAGTGTCTTTCAGGTCCAGCTGTTTCAAACACAGCAACGAAGAACTTGAAAGAACGGCGGAACGCTGACCTTCCTGTCCTGGATGTGCACTCTGTCGCTAGGGAGGAGGGAGAAGGGATGGAAACAACAGACACAGAGTCTGTCTCCTCAGCCAGCACCTATGTTCAGTCCTTGGAGCAGCTTCTGAACTCATCAGAAGCAAAGCCTGGTAGGTACAAGGTGGCTTTCAGAAGCGCTTGCCTACATAGGTTGCAGAAGTTTGTGCCCTCGAGATATTTTAGAGCATTGTGTTTTCATGTTTTTTAGGGGCAAGATACAAGTCTAGTCAAGTGCCTCTGAGTTTACACTGTCCTTAACTTTTGTAGGAGTTTTATCCTTCAGTAAGGACTAACAGTAGAATATTCCTACAGGTTGTAGTGATTTAAAGATATCATATTTCTGAGCTTTTAAAGGGAAAAGACTGAGTGAGCAAGTCAGTGAATAGCTACAGAAATTTTTGTATTCTGGATGAGTTCTCTTGTAGGGACATTTAAGTGCTGATTTAACCCTGTTAATGAAAGGATAAAATTTCTGTTCATCTTAATGAGGCTTATTAGAACAGTACTTTATTCATAGAGTTTTTTCTAGGAAAGTGAAATCCAGCATGAAAAAGAATGTTTTAGGAGTCCCCAAAAACCAGAAAAATACATGGTGGCATATAATCCTGTTTTAAAATTGCTGAATACTTCATGAATAACAATTGAAAATCTCTATGGGTAGGGAATAAATTAAAACCAGGTGTTTTGGGGTACTCTAGAGCTGTTTTGCCAATCCCCTTCTAATATATAAACAAAAATAGATCAGAAAATAAGCATGCAGCAGTAGCATTGATGCCTATTAAGTCTGCACTCTGACTTTGCATTAATTCTGTTAATAAGAAACTGCATTAATCAAGTCCTGATGTTGTTAGTTTGAAGTAGATGCAAGTGCTTTTTCCTTCTCTTAGTTTTCTTTTCCAATTAATTGCAGAACCATCTCAGTGGCAAGCAGATCTCACCAAGGATGAGCTGATCCAGAAGCTGAACACCACAACCAAGAGTGCTGATCACTTGAATGAATTACTTCGTGAATCAGAAGCAACCAATGCAATCCTAATGGAACAAATAAAGGTTAGCAGACACACAAGAGATGAGGACAGCTCTACTTTCCATGGTCTGTTTCTTAGACCAAATATCTTCCAGAAAATCCCAGCCTATAAATTGTTGGTGGTGTAAAGCTTAATTTGGAAGGGGCATCTCTTCCACAGGTCTAATTAGTGCTTCCAGTCTACTTCAGTTTTGGTTTGGTTTTTTTTCACCACAGTTTCCAGTTGGGTAGGTGGGGCGGGAGGGGGAGAGGAGTCTGGAGTAAAAGCTTCTACAAAAAAAACCTCCAGACTTTGGAAGTTTAATGCTTAGTAATGTTTACTAAAGTTTATTTTCTCTTAGATACTTAGATAAAAGCACTAAATCCCAAGGGAAGCATTGTCTGGTTTCTCTTTCTGTAACCCGTTTTAGCTGTCTTAAGTTAAAAGAAGACACATGAACTAATGCATGAGTGAGCTTTCTGAAGATATTCCTAAATGTGCTAAGCTTTCTTTTCTAAAATGCTTTTAAATGAGTATCATCAGATTTCTGAATTATTTAACTGTTCAACTGTTACTACTCTTTTATAACTGATATTGTATCTATCTATACTGCACAAATTTTATCCAAAGAGGTTATTTTTAGTCTATAATAAGGTATTTCTTACAACATTATCACATATTTAATTTTCACTGGATTTTTGTCCTGAATATGTTGCTAAACACGCATTATTCTTTTTGAAGCAAGCTGTGCAATTCTTTTTTTAGCTCTTCAAAAGACCTTTGTTCAATTACTCATTAAATGAAGCAAGCAGTATTACATATTTTTTCCTTCATCTGCAGCTTCTTAAGAATGAAATAAGAAGATTGGAAAGAAATCAAGAGAGAGAAAAGTCTGTGGCTAATCTAGAATACTTGAAGAATGTTCTGTTGCAGTTCATATTTCTGAAATCAGGAAGCGAGAGAGAACGGCTGCTCCCGGTGATAGACACCATGTTGCAGCTCAGCCCTGAAGAGAAGGGGAAGCTGGTTGCAATTGCCCAAGGTAGGTGGTGTTCAAAATATTATCACAAAAAAAAATTTAAAAAAGAAAAGTGAAAAAGGAAAAGGATAGTTCTGTTCTGTCTGTTGTGTAGACCTTTGAGAAAAAACGAAACTTAGCAACGTAATGCCAGTGAGCGAATCATAAAATCATTTTGTTTTGTTGGGAAGTTACTATTCAGTTTTCAGTGAGTAGAACAAATACCATAAAAATGACATAAAATATAATTTCTTTTGAAACATTCACATTTTAGGAAGACAGTGGTAAGTTGTGAAAATTTAATGTGCTTGGTTTTGGAATAGAGTTAAAAAAATTTTTGTCAAAATAGAGGTTTATATAATTGAATTACTTCCTTTGTAGATGTTCAAAACAGATAATTAAAGTGGTCCTCTCAAGGCCTAATCTAATATTAGTTTCAATATAATACTTTTAAAGATCTCTTACAATATGCTTTTCATTGAAGAAATAAAGGAACTAGGGAAGGACATAAGAGGAGTTAGGCATTTGCAAGAAATTAACACAGGATTTATGTGTACAATAATGTTCTGTTTCTGCTTCAAACACTCTGAACATTTGTTCCCTTAAAAAGCTTTTTAAGGTGTTGCTTGCCATTTCTCAGTAACAGTGACTGTAGCTTCTTGTACTTCTTCAGCAACTGATCTATACTTTATTTAGAATTAATATAAACAGTAAGCAACACATGTACATATAAGAACTTAAAACTTGTGAACAAAATCACATTCAAAAGGGAAGTGTTCAAGTGTTGCATTCCATGATAGGCTGTGCATTTGGAAAAATAAGATGTAAGTCAAGTCCATAGCATGCTGATTTTGTTCTGGCCCTCTAATGAAGACTAATTGGATTTTTCTGGAGAATGGTGATAAATTACACTTTTCAGGCATTCTTAAGTGCCCAAAGTAAAGTGGACTTAGTGGTACAATCCATATCTATGTCAGCCCAAGAGTGAGTTCCTTTCTCAGCAAGCTTGAGGACAGCACTTGAAAAAGGATAAAGGCAAGAAGTGGGGGCAAGGTCATGTAACCAAATGATGCAATGTCTAACATAATGAATGTCATGTAAAGTATGTTTTTCTTCCTCCTTCAGGTGAAGAAGAGAGTACCTCACGGCCCTCTGGGTGGGCTTCATACCTCCACAGCTGGTCAGGACTTCGATAAACAGTGGCAACACTGAACCTTTAAAAACATTCCACAACTGCAAACCCGAGAAATCTTACTGTAGATCTGTTGGTGTTGTAGCACTGAACTACAGGGTTTTATTCTTGTGTGTTATTTTCAGTTTTTTTGGCTCTTCTAAAAAAGAAGCCTGCAATAGCTCTGAAAGATGATCCTGTGTTGTGCTCTGGCACCAGTGAACTATTTTTCTTGTAAATGTTAAAAGTTGATAGTAAGAACTATGAGAAATGACAAATTAATTGCAAATAGCCTGGAAACAGAATTTGTCAATCTGTGATAGCTCTTTTGATATCAGTTTAAAAGTTTGACCTGATATATTAACTGGAATAACTAGAGTTTAGATTTAAAACATTTTAAAGTGTTTACAGTTGCTTTCACATATCACTGTCAGCTACCTAATCAATATGGTTAGTGTTACTCTCTGCACGTTTAAGAAATTTAAAATTATTTTCTCTCTAGTGATGGCTACAAAATGTAAGATAGTTAACTAAGAAACAGAAAGGGCATTTTCTGCTTTGAAGTTGTAGTCTTTCTTAAATTATTTTGGTTTTGCAGAACATGAAGGCAACAGTTCACAAAATGTAGAGGGTGCAAAAATCTATGTGAAATACGATGCTTGTCACACCTGGGTATGGTACTGTAGTAGAGATTAATGGCATCTGTGGAGGCCTTGGGATAGTACTCCAAGACTCAGAGGTCCTAAGTGAGCTGAAGCTGTGTGAGAAAGGGCTTAAATTAGGGCTTTTTAGCCTGAGGTTGGAAGTTTATGGAAAAGACCAGGAAGAAATATTCTATTACTGTAATGTTGTCTGTACTCAGATGACAAAACTACTCATACTGACTTAGTCATATTGAAGACACTAAAGAAAGAATCTGAGCCCACAGGTCAGACTCCTAACATTAACTTCTGAGAGAAAAGAAGGAAGCTTTTGTCAATATATCATCTTTTAAATACTCTAAAAGATCTTATACCATTCTCTCATTTACCTGTGTGTGTGCACCTCGTTTGCACAGATCTTTTGCACAGATGAGATTATCTCTGTTCCAGGTTACTCAACAGAATATTTTAGGTTTTATCCAAGAAAAATAAATTTCTACCATCTCTTCTTGTATTATCAACACAGCACCTTTTTTTGCCTTCAGTTTTTTTCTCCCCTTTACAGTTCATGATGACTTTCACCATCTTAAGTTATTAAAGCATAGACATATGTTTGAATCCTGCTTATGTTTAAACCAGTGTCTTTTTGTCTTTTTCACTCATATTTTCCTGTTCTCTGTGTTGTTTTATAGAGTGTCTTTCCCTGGTACACATACAAATACTAAATAGGGTTCTTCCTTTCCCATCTACCTTAGCTCAGGCTCTGAGGAAATGATGCTTGTTCCTTTAATATCGCCTTATTTCAGGCTGAGATTAAGCTGAACATATGAACAGCAGAATGGCAGCATGTTGAGAATAAACTGTTCAGTAAGTGCTTTTGGCTTAATTTTTTGCCTGTTGTGTATATTTCAGTACACAATCAACAAAGCCAACAGGATTTATTTATGTGTTTTAATTCCTTTCTGCTGTCTTAGGCACTTTTCTTCCCCTCCAATATGTGTTTTAACTGGAACCTTTATGGTTTGTGCTACTGGGGAAAACATTCTCTGTGGACTTTCATAATACAGAACTGATCAACAGTAGTGTGAGGAACAAGTCTTTTAGGTGTGTGTAGGTAGCAAACAGGAGGCTATGTTTAGGCTTTCTTGCATTTGCCTTTATAATGATTTACCATATCTTCAGAATTCACAATTTGGACCAGATCTCAGATGTTGAATTCTAACTCCTTATTCAGCTGGATTGGTTGATGCCACTTAAAAGAATGCCAAAACACAGCAACAGTAGAGATTTGAAATATATATAAAATAAGTGCTAGTCATCCTCCTGCTGTGATTTAAACAGTGGAAACACATGAGTAGAAGGGTATGGCTTTGTCTCACTTAGTTCACACTCCCTTTGCAGCTGACCTGATTAAGTCTCTGCTATTGCTAAACAGCTGTGACAAGTTCCTTTTAAAATGCACATATTTCAGAACTGTAAATTATTTAACATTGTAAGCTGTGAATAAAGGTATGCAAGTAACATATATCACTGGCTGTATGAAATACCAGTTGCTTATTGACTTCTTTCAAGTCTGAGTTGCATGCTCACTGTTTTTAGTAAAACTTGAGTACCGTACTTATGAATGTAGTCAACAACTTGCATTAATATATATTTTTTTTACAATGAAAGATTGAGATCTTAATTAATGTAAAACTATTTTAATAACTGTTACTAAGCTGTTTTCTGTTGCTAAGATTGCCAGAACTTACCTATGTGGCAATAAACTGACTGTAAGCAAATATATCAAAGTTTAATAGGCACTTGAGTAAAAGGCATAGAAGAATGTGAACTGGAAACAGGAATATTTTGCATAGAGAACTTTTTATATGCCATATATTTGCATTTGTAATGTACAGCATCATAGCTGTGATTTGCTTTCAAAAAGCAGTTTAAAGTTTTAACTCGTACTGCTGCTTCTTGATATACTGGGGTGCTCTTTTTTGGAAGAGCACTGTGCTGACTTTGCTTTCTGGTTCCTTTTGTTTTCTTTACAGTGCCACATTTCAAGCCATGTTTCACAGAAAATGTCACCCTTGCCCAAAATATTTATAAGCTTAGGACCAATTTTTATCTTTTAACAGCCTGCCTTCAGCCCAAGCCTAAGGAGGGCATAATAATAATAATAATGATAATAATAATAATGATTCTGCTGTCACTATGCAGATTCTATGTTAATTAAAAACCAAAAATGGGAGTGATTCAACGTTCCCAAACCTGCATGTGCACTGTGGCTGAATCTTTAGCTACCTAATGCTGACTTAGAAACGGGTTATGTTTTTCACCTTTACCCAGAAGGGAGACTCATCTGTGCACACAGAAAGTGCTCCAGTAGAAAGACAGGAAGATCAGAGCTTGACAGGTTGTAGTATAGATGTGGCCAGTTGAATCTGGGGTTCAGGATGGCCAAATTTCTAACAACCATGTTAGAAATTATACACAAGAAAGTAAAGTTGCTTTTTTTTCTTTCATGACCCTCCTTCCTCAAAGTATAACTGTGAGAATACAGGGTTAGATTATTTTCTAATTATTATTAGATTATTTTAAATCCTCCTTTGTCTATCTCGCTCCATCCTTTTGCTGTTATAAGAGATGATATATTGTGAAATTGTGGAGGAATGCCTAAAAACTCTCCTTAGTTTGTACTAAGTGACTTTGAAGGCAGCTTAAACATACATGCTTCATTTGGCTTATGCCTTGGCTTCACCCAGTGCATCAATACTTCCTAAACTACCTGCTAGTTCTACTGTTGTTGGTACTGTGAAAATATCTCCCTTAGAAGCCTTGCAAATAGCAGTCACCACTCACAAGCTGAGAAACCAAATGTATGAAGAGATAAAAATATATTTGTTGTAGTAATTTCAGAATTGCTAGTCTGGATAGAAAAGTATTTTGTTCAGAAATAATGTCTTTGATGGCCTTTTCATGTGGCCATCACTTCAATAAAGTTCACCTTTACTCAACAGAGTGCCTTTTTTTTTCCCTGAATGCCTGTTCTTACCTGAGAAAATGCTACTCAAGTGCAAGGTAGAAAGCAAGAGACTGTCTACCATTGCATTGAAGAGATTTTATGGATCAGGTATAGTTTCCACAGCCTCTCCTTTGGAAGACAACTACAGCAATGGATTTTTCTGGATGAACAGAAAAGAAATCGGTTTGTTACAGGGTTTTTTAGAAAAAAGAATTAAAAATCTCACTTAAATTATTTCAAATGTGTAACTAGTTTGTCACTAGCAATGTGACAATATTGGACATGAAGGAGAGGAGGGATGCAGAAGCTATTAATGGCCTTGTTAGCAGGATGGTGTTTAGTGTGTTCGAGTACTAACTGCCTTATAAAATCAGCATGCATTCTTAATTGCACTCAGCTTTGAAAAGGACATCATTGCCTCTTCCCTAATACCCTGTGATAATTTTCCTTTGCACAGTTGTCCTAGTGCAAAGATTACAGGCTCAGTGGAGGAAGAGGTGCTTGGTTTGATTTAAGTGAAAATTTAGTGGGTTTATTTTCTTGCCAACCATTTTTCTTAGATCATGCTTATTACACAAATTTGTGGTCTGAGGGGATCATAAGCCATGAAAAGAAGACATAATAAATTGATATAAGAGTCAGAAAAGAGAGCCTGATACTTCCAGTCAACTTCTAACAGCTTTCACATTAATGTATATATGCTACAGGGAAGGGAAATAATAATCTGGTTACTTTTTAAATTAATTTGATTAAAATTTGTCATATGGTTGTGAAAGGATGAGAAGATGCATCTTAGATTCAGGAGCTTCCCTCCTTTCCTTCTTCTGTGTTTCTCAGGCTCATTCTGAGGATTCAGGCTGGATTGAATACTGAAGACTGAGAACAGTGAAACAAGTATGGAAATGCACATCAGTTACTGCTCCAACAAATCAGCATGCCTTGGTATTGGCAAATAATTTTTTTTCGCTGTCAGTTGAATGTCTAAAGGCTTCTTAAGAATCCAAGGTAAATGTAATCACTGTCAAAACCAGTGTGCTCTTTCAGGCCTGGGCACAGTCCCAGTCCTCCCACAGTAGCCTTTGAAAGTGTTTTAAATTGATAGACATTGGATAGCAGCTGTGTACGAGCACAGGATTTAAGTGGGGTTTATTGTTTCACTGCCTGAAAATCGAAGCTTGTTCTGAGAGCACTCAGACCATTTCCGGAGGGGAGGTACATATTAGCTCCTGGCTCTCTTGCCCAGCATGCAGAGCATCTCAAAAATAAAAAGCATAGAAACCATTACAGAGCTCCAGAAAAAGGCTTTTACCCAAACATTGTTTTACTGTTATTGCTCCCTTTTGTGGAGTTAAGTTGCTGATGCTCAGCATTACTCTTGCCAAGGGAGAAGGTGAATCATATAATTCTGGCTTTAGCATCCACATATATAGACAGACTAGTTAATGTTCCTCTCACATCTCACAGCATTGACTTCAACCTGCAGCTGTGGCAGTCCAGGTGAAGCTGCCTGCCTTGCAAGGGGGCAGATGGGTGGTCCCTCTGCTCCAGGGTCAGAGGGCTACAGCCTCTGCAACAGGGGGGAGAAAAGCAGATGGTGGTGATAAAAAACTGAAAGAGCTCCCGTTGTTGATGTGGCAGCTCTGTCCCTGCCCTGACTACCCACCAGCCTTTCTCTTGGAAACTGGTTAAACCAGTTGTTTGCAGAGTGGTGAGGGATTGTGGATATCTTGCAGGAAGAGGATTTTCAGAAAATGCAGGAAAGCTAAGGATAGGTTTTGTAACATTCTGGGAAAGATGGAAATTGCAGTGACAAAAACCTTGAAATAGAAAAGTTACACTTTTACTAAAAATGTAAGAGTAATGCCATGATCTCCAAGAGTCACTATTTCTTAAAGTACCTTTTTTGTGGTGCTGCCAGAAGTTTTTTCTTTAGCCTTTACTGTGTCTGTCCAAGTACTGATCTTGTCATGAAGCAGAAATTTATGCTGTTAAATATAGAATTTTATTGATCAATTTTGCAGAGGTTTGAGATTGACCAATAAAAGTTATATCCTTGGTTTTGCACAGTCTCCTTCCCTCTTCCAAGAAAAAATGATGTCAAATATACTAGGTGTGTCTAAAATGCGTGAAGCAGAAATCTTACTCCTTTTATATGGAGACTAAAATAGGTCTTCTAGTATTCTGAGCAAACCAGATGCTGGTTTTAATAATAGCAAAGTTTTTTGAGGTACCAAATTGTGGTCAAAACTAATTTATTCTATTGAATAGTGAAGTTGTTAGTACTGAGCAGAAATGTGAAACTTAAATAATTTTTCACCTGTTAATTCATTAACAGTTTTGCTAAGAATATTTAGCTGGACACCCTATATTAAAAAATTATTCCTACTTACCTGGTCAAAGTTTCCTTCACTGTTGCTTTAATTTCATAGCTTTTGAGGTGTGACATGAACACTGACACAGCTTACAATCTAAATCCATTGCTGATATTAAGGTAAATAACCATTGGGCTGCTCTGCTGATGTGGTCTCAGAGTCAGAGTAGGCTTAGACTGGATATTAGAAAGGAATTCCTTACTGTGAGGCCCTGGAACAGTAGCCCAGAGAAGCTGCAGATGCCTTATCCCTGGAAATATTCAGAGCCAGGATGGATGGGGCTCTGAGCAACCTGGTCTAATGCAAGAGATCCTTACACGTGGCAGAGGGGGTTGGAACTACATGATCTTTAGGGTCCCTTACAACCCAAACCATTCTATGAATCTACCATCTGCAGTTGCATGAAGTTCTGGAAGAAAGCAAAACTAGAGCAAATACCACAGTTAGAAGTTACTTACTTGTGTCTCTTCATACCACTCTGGCAAAATCATAAAATACTTTTTCATTTCCAGAAAAAGAATTTTATATTTGTGGTTAGAAAGAGGCAGTCAAATCCTCTGACCAAGCAGCTGCCTTCTCATCTGTCCCCAGTAACCCTTCCCTTCTCACTTCTTCCCCAGGCCTACAATAATGGCCTTGTTCAGTGTCAGCAAAGCTGATCATGCATTTAGCTCTAAACGGGTCAAGGCTCTGTGCAGTCGCTTAAGAGTGACAGAATCACCCAGGCTGGAAAAGAAGTAGAAGATCAAAGAGTCCAACCTGGCACTGCCGAGTCCGTGTCACTAAAGAGCCACTGCCAGCTGCAGTACAATCACTTTGGCATTTCAACAGTGATGGAAAGTGTAAAGTGCTCTGGAAATACAACATCAAAAATATATGCCTACTTAAAACTGCATTTTAGTCTAGTCTTAAAGGGAAAGATGAGAATGAGAAAAAAAAGCATTCATTTTGTGATTAATATACTGGTCTGGAGACATGGAGTCCAAATTCCCTGCTTTGCCACATGCTTCCTTTGTGAATTTAATTTCAGTTTCTCTGTCTCTATTTCCTGACTTGCCTGCTGGGGATAATGGCACTTTGCTACCTGATGCCAAGTACATTAGCAGCTGAAGGTTAAACTTTGTGGGTTTGTAAGCAGAAATAAATAGGCAGATTACCATATTTGCTTTAAACTGCATAGGAAGAAAATAGGAAGAAAATTGTCATAGCCTGCATTTTACTGGAATGGAAGGAATTAATTTCTTTGAGTCTGTGGTGTGTGTTTTCTGAATCCTATTAAATCACTTGCCTAAGTATTCTGGACTGATTTTTACAAGTTAATTAGAATGCCAGCATGCTTTAATACTATGTAATGAACAATTAATAACAATTAAGAATTGTTATTTCTGTTGTAAAGCAAGACAAAAAAATTTAAATCAGACCCCAAGGCACGAACTTGCTGCAAACTGCACAGAGCCTGGAGATGCAAACTGCGAAACTGAATTCCTGGCTTTTCTTGGTACAGCGTTTCCAAAAGCTGCTAGTACTTAGTGTTTGGCATTTGTACATGTCTGGGAAAGGCTCTCCCACTCTTTATGAGAATGTCTTTGCTACTTTGAGATTATATTGCTAGCAGACTAGGTTTCAGGGATTTCATCCTTCAAAGCCCTGGAAAACTGTACATGGTGCAATTCACTCGCTGTCACATCCATTAATGTGCTCTCCAAAGGAAGTGCCACAATGGCTGTGCTTGTTGGCTGGCACTGCCTGTTAATTATTTCCAGAATTTAACTGTTTTGGAGTTTGCAGCCCTGGTAGTTGCATGCCTGCCCAGCCACCTCCCTGCCATTTCAGAGGTGCTGCTCTTCAGCTGGGCTCAGCAGCCAGGGACAACCAGCTCCTACAGCTCCCCAGGAGGATCAGCAACAAGAGAGACCCTGAAATCCTTGCAGACAAGCTGAGGTTAATTAAAGACATTCATGAAGCTGCCTACAAGTAATGGCAGACTGCCCAAAGCAGATTAGAAAAGAACTCAAAAGGGTTGTATTACCTTCAGCTGGCACAGAATGAGTACTCACTTAGTTAGATGATATAAGGAAGCTTTGCTCACAGACTCATTAAAATGGGTGGGTGTTTTGGGGTTGGGTTTGGTCATTTTGTATTAGTTTTTTTTTTTTTTAATTGAGAGGGGTTGTGATTGGTTTTTCAACATAATCACACCATTGTTGATGTTGGTAGGCACCTCTGAAGGTCACTTGTTCAACCTCTCTGTTCAAGCATGGCCACCTACATCCAGATTCCTAGGACCATGTCCAGACAGCTATGCAGTACCTTCAAGGGTGGAGACTCCACAGCCACCACAGACAACCTCTGCCAGTGTTCAGTCACTCTCACTGTGAAAATTTCTGCCCTGATGTTCAGAGGGAACCTCCTGTATTTCAGTTTGTTTCCCTTGCCTCTGTTCCTGTCACTGGACTCCACTGAAGAGACTGGTTCTGTCCTCCTTGTATCTTCTCTTTTCAGGTATTTTTATCAATTGGCAAGATGTCTCTGAGCCTTCTCTTCACCAGGCTGAGCAGTCCCAGCTCTGTGTCTCTCCTCATAGGAGAGGTGTTCCAGTCTCTAAATAATCTTAGTGGCTATTTGGTGGGCTCTTTTCAGTATGTCCATGTCTCTCTTGTACTGGGAAGCCCAGAACTGGACTCAGCCCTCCAGGTGTGGCTTGACCAGTGCTGAGTAAAGGTGAAGGATCATATCCCTTCCCTTTTCAGGCACATACTTTATTTTCCTCTTTATGCAGAAATGTATTCCCTGTGATGCTAAAGTCTCACTATCTTTGATTCCTCGTCTTGGCAAGTAAAACTGAACCCTGCCAAGGGCAAAATAACAAATAAACAAAAATAAGTACTACAGACAGTCTGTGTTTCTACAGCTGTAGTACTCTCAAGACCCATGCTTCTGGCACAACATTCAAATACCTTTTGTGCATCATAGTCCCAAAAAATTTACATTCTTTTCTTGGCTCTAATGGATACCAAAGTATCCGTGTTTGAATTATTCTTTCTGATCTGTGCTCATTCATCCCATGCTGATTTTCACTGGCTTAACATATTCCTTGAGCTGTCTTCTTGGAACCATATAGATATTTCCTTAATCCTAGCAGGCAAATATTTGCATTTTTCATTCCAACACACCACTTCCTTGTTCTGATATTAAGGACGGCAATGGGTGGTGATACAGACAGCTCAATAACCCCACGTTTTCTATTATGCTCCTTTCATTTGTCCATAGGTCTGCTTTTAAACCTTGACTGGTTTTCACTTCTCTCCAAGTGAAGCGGGAGGTTTGGCCCCAGGTTTGGCAGGATTGAAGGTAACTTTCTTACATTTACTTTCTAATCTGCTGAGCCTGAGCGAGGTGCTAGCCCTTCCCCACGGCATTGCTTATTAATGCTGTTACATGCTTAAATAATGTTGATTTAAACCGGACTCCGGCTCCAGCAAAATTCACCTAAGCATATTTGGCGCCCCAAGGTGAGGCGACAGCTTTCTTGCTACAAATTATCCTGCGCTACCCAACCACGTGTAGGAAACAGTGAAAATACTTGGAATTGTTTTGACAGCAATTTTCTGCTCTGGAAAAAGAAAAAAAAAATCCAAAAAACAGCCGAAAAACACAAAACCAGCAACAGCAGCTCCCAGGCACCTATTTCACGTAACTCTGCGGGGCGTTCCGGCCGCCGCCCCTCCGGCCGCCGCATCTCCCGCAGGGCTGGCAGAGGAGGAGAACGACCCCTCCCAGAGGGACCCCAGCTCTTGGCAGTGCCCCCCTCTGTCCCTGCCGGGGCGGTGGATCCCATCTCCCGGCGGTGCCCTCCTTTCCCTGCCCGGACAGTGGATCCCATCTCCCGGCGGTGCCCTCCTTTCCCTGCCCGGACAGTGGATCCCATCTCCCGGCGGTGCCCTCCTTTCCCTGCCCGGACAGTGGATCCCATCTCCCGGCGGTGCCCTCCTTTCCCTGCCCGGACAGTGGATCCCATCTCCCGGCGGTGCCCTCCTTTCCCTGCCCGGACAGTGGATCCCATCTCCCGGCGGTGCCCTCCTTTCCCTGCCCGGACAGTGGATCCCATCTCCCGGCGGTGCCCTCCTTTCCCTGCCCGGACAGTGGATCCCATCTCCCGGCGGTGCCCTCCTTTCCCTGCCCGGACAGTGGATCCCATCTCCCGGCGGTGCCCTCCTTTCCCTGCCCGGACAGTGGATCCNCGGGCGGCTGCTGAGGGCGGCGCTTTGTCTCGGCCGGGCCGCTGTCAGCGGCTGCTGCCCGGGAAAGGCGATTTCCCGCTGCCCGCTCGGGCGCCGGCGGGGTGGGGCTGGGGTCCCGCCGAAGGGATGGGAGGCCCGCAGCCGTGCAGGGTGTCCCTGCTGCTCCCTCTGTGAAGTGTCCGTTCCACGGGGAAACTTTTGCCCCGTCCGCGGCAGCCCCGGGAGCGGCAGCGAGGGGCACTGCAGGAATCCCTTCTGTCCGCAGTCCCCTGCTCGGCGTTCGGCGCTCGCACGGAGCGCGGGGGCGGCCCCCGTGCCCTTGTTGCAGCCGTCGGGAATAACTCCCAGAACGGGGCTCGCGCGTCCCGGGAGCGGCGGGAGCGCCGTCTGATGCCCACCCAGTGCATTAAAAGGCTCCCTGTCCTGGGCGGGTGGTGGTTGTTTTAAAAGCATCATGCTAAATGACCTCGGGTGTTGGTGTGGTGAGATTTGTGATGTTTTATGCATATCTCACAATTACCGAGCAGTCTCATCTTGGGGACGGGTTAATGGGGTGGACTGCGGAAAGCAAAGGCTGCTCTGCTCGCTGCCCAGCCTTTCAAAGCCTCGCCCTGTGCGGTTGTTTCTTGGGAAGAAATGGCCCTCATTAATGCACTTGGCAAAGTGTTATGCTAATATGTCAAAACCTGGAGCTGAGGGAAGGAGAAGGTGGGATGTTGTAGCCGCTTTGGACTGCAGGTTCAGGACGGCTTCTGGCACACAAACTTCAGCCTGTCTAAAGACTGCCTTATCTTTCCCGCGCCCGACTTCTCCCGCAGGCGCCTCCTGCTCTGCGCCATGCCTGTGGAGAAAAGCTGTGGGGGTTGCAAAGTCAGGCTGAGTTTGGACCGCAGTGGAGCCATCCTGTGCGAGGTGAACCAGCTCTGCTCCCAGAGTCCTGATGTCCTGGGCAGGATCTCACCAGCCTTGACCAGTTTTCGCTCCAGCTGCAGTGCAGCTTAGAAAAAAACTTGGTGATGTGATTCAAGTGTCTGTATGTATTGAGGTACCTTTTTTCCTTCAGATGCTCCAAAAGCCACTTGCTTTCTTAGTAGGTGGTGGGTGCTTCCAGGCCAGGATTCTTTCTGCATTCCTGAGGTGGCCGAGCTGTCAGTGTTTGTGCTGCCAGCGTCAGGCTGTCGCGGCTGCGCGCAGCTCTGTGTCTTTCAGCCCCACGCAGGTGCTTCGGCTGAGCCGCCTCTTTGGCCAGGTAAACAGAGCATATTTGGCATCTGTTCTGCTGAAGTTGTCAGGGAGCGGGCCAGCTGCCCTGCTGGTACACGCTCCCGAGGATGTGAACTAAGCTACACCCTGGCACAGTGAGAAATTTTGGGACAAAGTCAGAGTAGAGCCCACGCTTGCAGAAACTTGCAGAGGTGAAGTAGCAGGGAGCTTACCCGCAGCAGCATGAGGCTGGCCAGCACAGCCAGGGAAACACTGAGCCATCCAGCAGAGCCATCCAGGGTACAGCTGGTGCCTCAAGCATGCTTTCACTGCAGCAGGAACAATCGTGCTGCCTCCTGGCCAAGCAAATCCTCCCGTGGCTGAGAGTCAGTCTGGAGTCCTGCTGCTGCTGGTGTGCCCTGAATAAGAACTGTTTTCCAGTAAAGACTGGACATGGGGCCTCTTACCTAAACTGGCTGGCCTCCTCTGTTCCTCTCACCATTCTTCTGGGGTGAATCCTTGTATGGAGAACGAGGGGCTGTGCTGTGGTTAGGGAGGTGAAGGTGCTGTGCAGTTCATTGTCACAGAAGCTTGGCTCGAGGGAACGGAGGGAGGTGCCGGCCAGGACAGCAGGGCTGCTCGTCTGGCAGGGTGGCACAGTGGTGAGAGACTCTGGAGTCAGCTCCTTTGGAAGAGCTGTTTCCAAGTCGACTGGCTGAGGGGGTTTTCTGTAGAGGATTCCAGTCTGCTGAAGTCAAAACAAAGGGGTAAGGCTCTTGAAAGATGCATTTTGATTTCGTGAAATATAAGGAGGGAAAATTTAAAATTGGTGTGTTTTCCTGTTTTGATTCTTTGGGTTAAAAAAACCCACTAAAAATGTGAATATATCATTTGAACTACTTTTTAAGAAAATATAAAGTGATCTCAAAGGCTTCCACGAGCTGATATTCCTAAGGGAGTTTGTATCTTGACTTTTTGGTCTGATTTAGAGACTTTAAGTAATCTGAGTTTTGGTGAAGAAAACAGAAAAGGAAGGAATGATTTGAGGTCTCTCTCCAGATTTGGTGCATGGAAAAGCAGCAGACATCTGGTCAGCAGGTATGCACAAGGAAATAGTCTTCTTTTTAACCCTTTTTTTTCTCCCTCTCTTTGTTTTATGGAGGCTTTTTGAACTTGAGTCACTCCTGTGGCTTTTGTTTTGCAACTAGAGGAACTTGCAGGCTGGTGCTGTCACTTGAACAATCAGTACTGAGACACAGCTTTCTCACTCAGCATCATGCTGGGAGACCAGACTGTGTTCTGCAGGAGAGGGATTTGGGTAAGGAGGGATGCACAGTGGGTTGATGCTGGGTAGTGGTGGGTCATTCAGGATTGCTTGGTGTGCTGCCTGGGGCTGATAGATCATTGTGGCAATGCCTGCTTGCTTTATAAATGTCCTCTGAGTTTTGTGGGCAGCTTTTTCAGCTGGTTGTGCTGAACTCATCTTGATGTGTTATCATTGGAATAAGTTTCATGTGCTGTTCAGAGAAAAACATTAGCTTCTCAGTTCAGATCCATTATTATCTAAAGCCTTTTTAGTTTCCTAGAACAAACTGAGTTTTTCTTTGTAGCCAGAAATACAGGCCAGCATGCAGCAAAATACTGGACAAAGCTGGTCCTCTCTATTCCAAGTATAACTACATTTGAAAAACTAGCACAGACTCACTGGATTTACAGTAGTTTTTCCACTGTAAATAGTGAAGCTGAAAAACGAGGCACTTTATGGTGTTACTGGCTTTGATAGGAGATTCTAAATAAGAAGCTAAATGTGATGCTGCAATTTAGTCTCAGTTGTAGTGCACAGGTCTTTTTCTTAGAACTGGCATCATACATTTAAGGGGAACCATTAATGGTCTGCAATATACAGAGGGTGATTTGCACAGTTAACAAATTCTTTTTCAAGTTGCAGTGAAATATTTATTATTGGAGCACTTAAGGCAAACTTTTCAGCTCCTGCAATTGTGACTTCATGCTGTGTGTTAGGTTACACATCCTGATTTGTCTGTGCTTTGTTCTCCTCCAAAGCCCAGTTCAAAAGTTTTTCACTCCGTAGCATAATGCAGTCTCTTATTACTTTTCAATATAGGGAGGCTTTAATTATTAGCTGTGCTAAAAGCAGCTTGATAGTCAGTTGGGAAATTAGTCATGTCAGGTCTTTTCATGATGGCAAGTGCTGATGACAAGGAAAATGAAACTGACAATCACATTTTCATAGCCAAAGCCTTCCCTTGTCTAAGCTGTGCATAGTGAGAACCAAGCAGCCGTGAACGTGGTCTGCTGTTCTTGTCGTGTCAGGATGTGTTGCAGAGCACGTCACCCTTAACAGCCTGTGCAGAAGTGCTGCTGTTGGGGCAGAAAGGGTGGAAGCTCCTAATTCAGTCTGACAATTAGGGAAGATGTAGCAGGGGACTGTGCCCTGGGGTTAATACTTTTCTTCAAATTAGGACGCTCCTCTGCAATTACTTCAGCATTCCCCTTCCTGTGGCATGTAAGTCTTTACGAAATTCTGGTTTCTGTTTTTTAAGAAGACAGAAGTGGGGGGAAAAAAAGTCAAGATACTGTAATTTCCTTGGCTGGTTTTGTGTACCATAGTAATTCCTTCTGTCAAACAGTTTGCTGAATTTGTCTCAGTATCTGGAAACTGTCAGCGATATCCAGGATGCCAGAAGCTGATGGTGTGGCCGATGGCAAATTATGGGCCAAGTGGACCTCCTCTACAGCCTGGCACAGTTCCTGTGCCAAAATGGCATAGTCTGGAGCACCCTAGAGTGCATGAAAAGTAGCATTGCAACATGGTTGGCACCCAGGAGGAGGCTTTATGCTCTGTATTTTTCATATTGATCACTTTTCTTTATATGTTAAATAAGAAGTTCTTGAATTCCAGCTCAGATAATGCTCCTTTTTATCACTTTTTGATTTATTAAAAAACCTCACCAGCCACTTCTGTAGAATTCAGTAAGAAGGTGGGTCCTTAGTCATGTGAATTTAGCATTGTTCAAATAGTGCTTGCATTAAATAGTTTGAAGAACTGAGAACACACTGGTGGACAGGCTGTTGTCTGAGTAAAACCTAAACTGGTGTGAACAGTAGAGTTAAAACCGGGGTAGGGAGGTTATTACTCACATCATGGATGGTGAATTGATGTGGATCATCTGGGAAGCTAAGGCATTGTAATGACTTTATGAACATTTCCTGGGTGGCCAGAGCAGCATGGGGTAGCTGCTGTGCTCAAAATTAAAATGGTTTTCTGTATTAATATATTGTTTTATTGTAGTTGGGGGCACTGGGAAAGACCACAGCAAAGCAATGCAGTAATGCCAGCAAATATTTGGGAGGCAACAACATGGCAAAGTGGATTCAGTCCAGACCCCACACTGACGTGCAGCAGCTGTGGGATTGATGTGGGGAGAGGGAACCAGGCAGAGAATTAGTTTCAAATCCACCCTGGGAGGGAAAAAAGGGACCTCGATACTTTGCAAGACTCTTCTGTGGGGCCTGGCCATCCCCACCGGGGCAGGGCGCTGCCTGGCAGGGGCAAGGAGCTGGCTGTCAGCCTCCTGCCTTGCAGAAGCACAGCATCCCCGAGTCCTCCTTTGGTGTCTCCTGACACCCCCCCCTCTGATTCGGGAATGAAAAATACACTTGGCAAGCGAGGGAGCAGGGGGTGCCACCGGCACTGCCGGGGGAAGGCGGTGCCTGCGGATTCAGGGCTGAATTGGCACAGCAGCCTCGGCTTGCAAAACGCTCCGGTTTTGGTGAGGAAATAGACACGTATTGCTGAGCTTTGCATATGACCACTGTGCTCTTCTGAACTGTGCTAGTAGCAGGACAGACTTGTGTTTCATGGCAGAGACCGACATTTGTGCTGTATTAAGTAACTTATTTTTGCTAGGGTCTGCTGTAAGTGGGCTGAGATTCACTTGGCAATGGCTGTCTCCCAGACCCAGCTCTGGCCAGTGCTGTTATTCAGGACAGACTATCTGTGGGCCATGCCAGGGTAGCTGCTCTTCCCACAAGCAGTGATGATTACAGAGATGTTTTAATTAAGCA
This sequence comes from Notiomystis cincta, assembly GCA_013398075.1. Classification (NCBI taxonomy): domain Eukaryota; kingdom Metazoa; phylum Chordata; class Aves; order Passeriformes; family Notiomystidae; genus Notiomystis; species Notiomystis cincta. The sequence goes on along the minus strand of VZRX01013582.1, from coordinate 131,797 downwards.
TGTGATTGTGCTGCAGCCACCTGGGGTGACCCACACATTCCTGTCCCCCAACATTTCTCATACCAGCACCAGGGACTTGAGCCATCTGAAAACCTATGGTGAGGGAGATTGATAGATATATAGATTTAAAACTGACTTTGTTTCCATCTGGATTGATTCCTTGATCTTGTGGGTGGCAGTGTTGTCTTTGGGAAAGAACTTGGGAAAGGTGGCAATACCCATTTTGGCAGAAGCGTGGATTTGTGTAGAGAGCAGTGTGAAAAGTGAAGTTCTGTAGCAAGGTGTTGGGGATTTAAAGAAGGAGAGAGCAGTGTTTGGTGGTGGTCTGGGAGTCCATGCTCTGTTGCACTGGAAGAGGGATCACCTGCCTGCAGGTTGTTGCAGAAGGATTGTCTGGGCAATTTTGCTGTCTGTTATGGAAAGTGCACTTGAGTGTGCTCTCTCTGCAGCTTGCTGTGCCCTCCTAGTGCCCTGCCTGAAGGGGAACCACCCTGTCAGTGGTTTTGTCATAGTTCTCACAGAACTGGTTTGTAGAAATTCACCTTCAGAGGATTCAGAGGAAGGAAATCCCATGTCCTGCCCCCCCTGACATGTAGGTTATGGTTAGAAAGGGCACAGAGAATAGTGACATATCTGATGCCTGTTTAAATCTACCTGATATTTGTTGGGATGACAAGACTTCATGATCTGGAGATGGCCATGGGCTTTCTTCACCCATTGCTTTCAGGTCCCAGAGGGACTGGATGCTGTTTGTACCTGCTTGTACTGTTGGGAAAAAATAATTTTAAAAAATGGAGCAAGATATGCTGTGAGGTGTTGCAGGCTGAGTCCTGCCATGCAGAGACAGAGCTGTGGGGCAGCCACAGCACACGTGGCTGCTGGCTTGTTCTCAACCGCTGTGCCCTGGAGACAAGGCAGGCTGTGGGAGAGGGGCTTGCTGGGAGGTGTTGATGTGCTTCACTGGAACCAAAACAAGGACAGGCACTTCTCTAATGAGACTTTTCTGTAGTACTTTAAACAACCCAGAAAACATTTTTTCTCGTGTTTGTGTTTCCTTTTGTGAGTCTATGCAGTTGCAAGAGAGAGGCAATATTCTGATTATATGAAAAAGGATTGAAGTGGAGCATTTTAAAGCTGCTGCTGTTAAGAAAAAGCTGACTTTTGAAATCTTTGTTCCTTCATTCACATTTTTTTTTCCTTTCTGTTATCCAGTCTCAGGAAATGAGAACATTCTTTTGGCTTTCCGTGCCTGAGTCACATCTTATATATATATCTATCTATATATAAAAATACGTTAAAACATCTGGAGATGTTTGTTTCAGAGAGGTACTTGTTTTGTATTACAGTGTCTGAGCTTTAAGTGTTTATACACACTTGGAAGTTTCCAGAATTTCCCATGCTTCTCTGGTTACAAGGACATGTATATTGCTCTCAGAAAAGCAAAGGGAAATGTGCTGATAAGCTAGGGAATATACAAATAAGTAAAAGTAAAGCCTTTCAAGAAAGTGAGAATTTGCCTTTTTTTTTTTTTTAAATTAAACTATCAAAGCAGTTGTTAACCTTGAGTTGCATCCAAACATGTAGTTGTTTAATGTTTGCTAAGTATGTATTTAAAAACAAAAAAGTGTGAAGAGGAAAATCAGAAAATACCAGTAGCTTTTCCCTTGTTCTTTTTTCAAAAA
>VZRX01013582.1:66079-129441 GCA_013398075.1 Notiomystis cincta | reverse complement strand
AAAAAAAAGGGGGGGGGGAAAGGAAGTATTTAAAGCATATTACACCCATCTCTGCTGCTGAGTGGGCTGACACTCCCTGGGCTCTGGCAGTGCTCTGAGTGCACGGTGGGGTCTCCCTGCCTCCCTCTGTCCTCCCACCGAGGTCACACGGAGATCGTGAGACCGCTCTGAGAGGAAAAACAAAAATCCATTTAGTTTAACCAAAGGCCAAATATTTAACTTTGGCGGGGGAGGTGGTGGGATTTGGGAGAACGAGTAAAATTTCCACCCTTGGTCGTTTAGCAGCTGCACTGGAAGAGGTGTGAGGCTGGGGATGGTGGGCACTGGTGGTGTCCTGTGCAGGGAGGGATGCAGGGATGGCAGCGGGGCGTGAGGATTCCCCTGAGGGGCTCCATCTGCCGTGACCACGTAATCTCCAGGTGTTCACAGCAGCTTCTCCTCCCACAGCTTCCACTGAAATGCCCTTGAGTTTATGGCTTGGATACAAAACTGCTGACTTATCAAATATTTTGATTGTATCCTGGCCTTCCTGTTGGTTTCTTTGATCTTTTCTCGTTAGTCGATTATAGCGGACTTTCAAAAGTCTTGTGTGTTGAAATAGTTGTATAAATATGATCCTCAGGGTAGGTGTTATTTAGAAAAGTACTTATCTCCCAGAAAAAAATGTACCTCCTTTTGCCCCTTCAGTGGGCTCATTTGCTATTGTGGATCAAAGAAGTGTGATTTCTGTAATTATATCAGAGAATAGCAGTTTATTGTTAATTGTTTGAAGTAATCTGAAGGCCAGTGGGTCTCATTCTTTTGGCTGATTTCCTGCTCATTCAAACACTGAAGAACTGTTTCAGGTTCACATTAAAAAAAAGGAAATACAAGAAACTCACAGAGCCAGGTCAGTCTCAGGGGATAAAACTGAAGGGCTTGCAGCCCCGGGATGAATCCCCCTCTGTTGAATTCTTTTACAGTTACAATTTCTCTCTTTCCAAAATGAAAAGGCTCCCTTTCTCCTTGGGCATCCTGCTCATGTGATGTCCCTTCTGAAATGGCTTTGTACAGCCTCACTTAATGCCATGCTGGAAGCTGGATGTCTTCAGGCACTGGCACAGGGCCGTCTGGTCACCAGGCTGGGCTTAGCTTTGGGTGGTTGTGGAGATGAGTTGTGCCATAGCTTTGCACTCAGATGAAATGAGGGAGGAGGGCTGGAATATTGCTGGTGGCTACACAGGTCAAAATTTCCAACCTTTGTCTAAGACTGAAAGCCACGTTTTCCTTATTGCCACATGCAGAATAGGAATTATCAAACTGTCCTCTCCAGCAGGACCTGGAGAGGATCCAAGGGTTTTCAGGGGTGGTGGGGTGTTTGATGTGTCAAGGTTCTCAAGGAAAGGTAGGATGCTCCTTGGTGTCAGCTCATACCCGAGGCAAATCTCACCCTGCAGCTGCTGCTCTTCAGACCCATCTGATTGAGTTGAAGATGTCCCTGCTCAAGGCAGACCTCTCTTCCAACCCAAAACATTCTATTATCCCCTCCACAGCCTGCATTAAAATTACTGCTGGACCAGGCCTTCATTTTGAAAAGCACAGAGAAAATGAAGCGCTGTTTTCATGTCATGTATTAACAAGGCTGCTTCATTTTGATGTGAGCGAAGCTCTTTGAGCTTGTGATTGCTGATGCACTGCAAGGGGGAAATAATTTGGACTTCTTGTGGCAAATTGCATCTGAGTCAAAAATGTAAAAATCAATATTTTTATCATTACCATGCAGAGATGGGCAAACAGTACAGTTAAGAGGATCCTTGACATCACCCTTGGGAGAATTACTAGCGCATGATAAAATGGCAAAGGATCCAGGAACAGTAATACTGCATTACTGCTCAGGTTTCATGAGAAATCTTCCTGCTCACCTTGGGCTATTTATTAATTTATGAATAGCTTTGTCAACTTGTACTTGGAAGAGACATTCAAGAAGTTTAACGCCATTGCATAATACTGATGTCTTTTCAGGGCAGTTTCAGGTGACACAGATTCCCAATGAAGGCAGAATTCCAAAATGAGTATTTGGTGTCATCTGAGGTAAAAGTGGTCTAATCATTTTTACCTGATGGGTTTTGATAATGATTAGCTGTGTGGCGGCTTGATTCCAATCGTGGATTTTCTATTAAGTCCAATAGCCCACAATTAAAAATGGGCAGCGGTGTTACTCCCATGCACGTACCAAAACAGGCACTGGAGTTCACAGAAGGGATGGGATCTCAGTCCCTGCGTGCCCAGCGGAGCAGCTGTGGCCATCACAGCATCTCTGGGGTGGCCGAGGTGGTGCTAATGTGACCTGGGAGGTCCTGTGTGGGAAGAAGGGCTCTGTTCTCCCAGAGGAGGAGCTGCACCACTGAGAGCTGTCTTCTAGTGTCCAACATGTGTGGGTGTCCAACATGAAGGGTGTTGATGGTACAAATGTCGAGCAGAGGATTTTTCTCTTATATGAGTAATGCTCCTTCCTTGGTTTGCATGGCCAGGTATTTACTAGTTGTCCCTGCCACAGTGGAAGTGGAATATAGTGAAAAGCTGCTGTGTCCAGATTTTCCAACCTACCATTAATCCCTTGTCAGGAAAACAAATGCAAAATGACAGGGTCTTAGTTCCGAGTCAAAAGGTTTTTCAAATTTGGAGAGAATAATATATCAGGTCTGTGTTCATGGCTTAAGTAGTAATGTTCTTGGAGCTGATTTTGGGGATGCAAGGAAGGCAGGGTCTATCTGAATTAATTGTAAGGAAATCCATGGTTAAAATTTTTTTTTTCTTTACACCACTTACATCTCTGGTATAAAGTTCATGTTGATTTAAAGTTTAATTAGGCAAAAGGGTTGGTGCTGTCAATATCCAATATTTCACGTTTTGCTGAGTTTGTGGTCAAGTGGAAGTGTTGCAAGGACATTAACAGAATTGCATTTACTGAAATCTTTTTCCTATGATTTTTTTCCCTTGTGATATTAAGAGAAGTCAGGGAGGACAAGGAGATCATATTTGTTTCAAGTATTCTTATCTTAAAGTGAACATTTAAAATGTTTTAAAAGGACATACTTGCTTTTCAGAAATTGATAGATGGTGAAATATATCTAAGTAAAAATAATCGAATTATTTTACTTAGTCTGAAGAAAATACAGTCCTGCTCATGCAGAGCCCTTAAGTTAAATTCCTGAGTTCACTCAAGTCAAGTTTTGAGTTTAAATTGTAATTTCCTTGAAGCCAAGAACTCAAGTGCATAACAATGTCCTCAGTTAGGAGGACCTTTGTTTACCCCCACAGTTTGTGGCTTATGTATGCATCTGTGTTCTGTATTCTCTTTATAAGCTTTTTTGTAACATGCATCTATCTGCCATGTAAAATATTTAAACCAAACACACAAGTAAGAAGAGTGGCAGGAGAAAATACAGATTTTTTTATTTTAAAGTGATTCTGCCATAAATTTTTCCTTACCCTGTTCATTGTGTACAAGCAGGTGTTGCAATAGGATGTTGTCTCCAAATTATTATTAGCAATTGCCTGGTCAGACATATAAACAAACACAGGATGTCCCTTCTGAAGTCTTTCTTCCAAGGCAAGAAATGCACCATCAGAAGTTAAGCCTTTAAAAGCTCAGCACATGATGGTGTGGCACCAAAAGCACTGTTGCAAGGGGTGCTTTGGTTCTGCCTGTAGCCTCCACAAATGGCCATTTGGCATTTTGGTCTGGATGCTGGGAAGTTGTGGCTGCCCCTCGTGAGGCTGCTGCATACCGGAGGAGACGCTGATGGTGTGACACGGCACAGCTCAGCCGGGGGAGGAGTCCCGAGTGGTTGTTCGATGGGTGCTGAAGGTTACAGACCTGCCTGCCATGTCTGTCCTCAGGGGCTTGGTGCACTGACATGCAGAGTTTGCTCCATATAAGTAACAAAGGAGTGGAAGGAAACAAGTAGCAGCAGCTGGGAGCATCCAAACGCAAGGCACGAGTGTGCAGCGTGCATAGTAACATGGGTGTGGGAGCCCTCCTGGCCACCTCACCAGGTGGTAAATCTGCCTCTCCTGTCTTTTCTCAACACACAGAAGAATTGTTTTTCTTATGTACCTTATGGGTTTTTTTATTACCTTATCCTGGCATAGTACAATGTTTGATTTCCTAGTAGCTCAGGTGTATCCTGTTTCTTTGCTTCTGTAAATAACACGTTTTCTGTGCTAACAAATGTGCACTTTTACAGGAGGACACACGTCTTCAGTGCTTCATCAACCTGCACTGCAGCAGTGGCTTTCTCTTCATCATGGAGGCATGATGCTGTGCTGTGAACCAGCTGCACTCATAACTTATGTATGGGAGGAGAAGAGAGGAAACTGCTGAAGTCAGGGATTGTTTGCTTATTCAGTAGTTATGAAGAGCCAAATTGAGTTCAGCTAGCTGGCCAGGGTGCTACTGCTTGCTTCACTAGAGCTCTCTGCATAGTTACTGCCTGCATGACCCCTTACTCACAATCAAGTTCCTTTCAAATCTGCAGGGGTGTGCCGTTAACTTGAATAGAAATAGATTAATGAAGCTTTGTAACAGTTCCTCAAGACTGTATGCATATAAATTGAGAGTTCTGCACCAGTTTGATTATCTTCCACATGTTGTTAGGGACAAAGAAATGACCCTATATTTGATCTCTCACTGTTTAATATTTCTGGTAATGTGCAAATTCTAGAGGTTAGTGTGTTAAATTGATACAGTTAAGAGAGCAAGTCTTAACCAATTCTCCTCAAAGCCAATTAAATTCCACTGCCCTCTTTAATGGGGCTTGATTTAGTCTTAAGAGTCCATGAGTGGAGCAACAAATAGCCAAAGGAGACAAAGTACTTGCTAATACTTGGAAACTAGTTCTGTCAGCTTTGAAACCTTGCTGCCTTTTCTGAGGTGTAGGGACTAAACCATCACTGTTCTGAGTCAGCTTTGTATGGAGGGTGCAGTAAGGTCAGCCTCATAAGAGGAGGATATTTTCCTAATCTCTGATTTCTCATATTTAAAGAAGAGCAGCTGGTTGTTAGGCAGATGGGTCCAGCATGCCTGGCCAATGTCACATCCCTGTGCCTATAGATAAATGCCTTCAATTGATGTTGTCATACATTGGATTTGATATCTACTTTATATCTTGTTTTTATAAACACAAACTAAGGCTGTTTCTGCTCTTTTTTTTAATACAAAAGACCTGAATTTAATTTTAAAATGATCATTGTACTATATATATATATATGACCCTATGGTTTTACTTACAGTGTTTTTAAAGAGATCTCTGCAATGCCTTTTTTTTCCACTGCAACTGGGTTTGCATAGTTTGGCAAATGACCATGCAAATGTAAATGTGGGAGAGAAAACAAAAGTCGGAAAAGCAGAGCCAGTCACGTCAGGTCTGCTTGCTCAGAGGGTCAGAGCCCAAGTGACAGTTTGGTTTCAGTCTTATGCAGTGGAGTGTTAAGAAGTTTTGTATTAACCCAGTGTACTGCTAACTGGTATCATTTAATTTACATTTTTAGCCCAGTAGCCACTTGGGGGTGGGCTGCATGTTGTTCTTTGGTACAAACAAAGTGGTTACAGATGGGTAAGCAAGGAGGAGGTGCCTGTTCACAGAAGCTTTTGTGAGTCCTCAGTCACACCCCTCTGAGGTGTGAATTTTACAGCAAGTGAGTTGTGTTCAAGAAAGGGAGCTGAGCTCTGTGTTGGCAGTGGAGTCACTGCTGCAAGTGGGTAGGGGTTGGGGTGGGGTTGGTGTCCATGGAACTCTGGGATATGGGGCTCCTGGTGACCTGCCTGAGAGCCTGGCTCTGCCTCTGGCAGAGGTGAGGTCAGGGGATCTCTTGGGGACACATGGGTCCACTTGGAGGCTGGTGGTGTTCTGCACTAGTTAAATTTTGACAAAGTGAGAAACCCATTCAAGAAAGAGAGAGCAGGGGAGAAGTGCTGTGCCTTGTAACAGTGGTTAGTCAATGATACACATGAATAAAGGGCAGCAGGGAAGTTGACATTTACACATCAGCTTGGTCAAGAGGATTTTGATAACTTGCAATGCATCCCACGAGCTGTGGGGCTCTGAATCACTTGTGGCCAGGCAGTTCAGTACTGAAGACGTTAAAGAAGGAAGGTGAAGATAACACTTACAGTATCAAAGAAGGAAGGTGAAGATAACACTTACAGTATCTAAGTCACTTCGGTTTCTAAGGTGGTTTGTAAGAATTTATACTCCTTGCTCAATGTTTCTTGCCTTACTTGGCATTATACCAGTACTTTTCAATGACACTAAAAACAGCACATTGGGGTTTAATGGTAAAAACAGAATTTCTGTTAATTTGGTATCATTCCCCTCTTCCCTATGAACTAGATTTTATTTTGGATAACTGTAATGATTCATTCATTAAGTTGCTGAAATCATAGTCTCTGTGAGTGTTGGTTTTTTTTGCATTCCTAATTAATTTATGCTGGTGATTTCTTCTAAGTGCTGAGCCCTCGGTTGGGCTGCTCAGAGCTACCTATTATTATGTCCATTACAAATGCTTGTGGAAAAGCCAATTTCTGAAGGGGATATAGTTGCAAGGCAGTGTTAGTTAGGACACACCTACTGTCCTTGCATCAACAGTATCAAGTAAATGTGATATTAAACAGATGATTGGACTACTTTTGCTTTCACACTGCAGCATTGTAGCATCCCAAAAGCTGAGGGGTGGGAGAGGGAGTGCTTTAATTACAATGATTGCTAAAAGCCTGTAAAATGAGAAGGATAACTCTGCTGCAATGGAATGTTTAGAAGGGGTTAGCATTTTTAGATATGTTTTATTCCAGTTAACAGTACTGGCAGATTTCATTTGAGCTATAAGGAACTCTGATTCCTATCCCACTTTCTGAAAGATAAAAATGTTGGTGGTTTTCAGAGGCACACTGGTGAGTTTAAATGTAGCTTAGGGCTGGGCTTACACTTATGTATGATGCCACTTGGTGGGACAAACAGGGTCAGACACAAGCACAAATGATGTCTGTGTTTAATTGGACAGAGCACTCAGCAAAGACTTTATGCCAGCTGTTGGAGGACTTCAAGTAACTTCATGGTGGTAGGTTTTATAGCAGGACAGGTTACCTGCCATAATTTTTTTTAAATATCTGGTCAGGGTAGGAAAGTTTCTAGTGGACTGGTACTCAGCATCATCCTGCTGCAGCACATTTGATCCCACATGAGAAGCTGTGAAACAGGCTATGCATAAACTGTGTCCCTGAACTGTGATTTCAAGGAGATGGCAATTTGCAGAGGGTCAGAGAGCAATCCAGGAATGGTATACAGATTTTGTTGTTGCTTGTTTGGGGAAAAGCGTAAAAACAAACACACACAACCAGCAAACAAAACAAAGGATGCCTTTGCTTTCCCAAACGTGTTGCTCTTAAGAACATCAGCAATGAGGTACTCTTGAACTGGAGCATTCCATCTCCTACCTTATGTGGGGAAAACAGCCCTATTTTTCCTTAGTGGTATCTAGTTTATGAATCATTTGTTTTTATACTCTCACAGGGTGATTGGACTGATTATTCTGTGTTTGGGAAGGTTCCTTTGAGCAGTCTAAGCATACATTAATGACTGATCTGAAGACAAAGCAACCTCCTCCTTGAGTAGGGGCTGTTGCTCTGAGCCCAGAAGCAGGGTGTTGGCCTCCAGCTCCTGTTCAGAAGGTGATGGCAGCTTAGCACAGTCCTCCCAGTAACATCCATCCCTCCCTTTGGGTAGGTATGTGCCATTGGCATAGTTAGCCTATCTTAATTCCTTAAAATTTAATAAAGCCATGCATTTCTGTTGTACTTTATCCACATACAAATAACATATTTATTAAGATCTCCCTAGCTGAAAGGAATTCAGTGGGAAATCCTGTGTTGTTTTGACAACAAGGAAATTTTATTTTCATTTCTCTTTCTTCCCTTTTTCCTCTTCCAATATATACTTGCTGTTCCATGGATCCTGGCACTGGTGACTGAAGCTAAAGGCTAATTTAATTTTTAATATCTTTTGACATTTATAGGTTGAAAGTTATGGACATGGAGGAACCAAAATTTAAAGGAATTTTGGGCCACTTTGAGCATGTTTTTGAGAAAATCTGATTTAATTTCAAGTTTTAGGTACAGGATAGTTCAGGATTGTTTAAATCTGGATAATTAAAAAGCTGCTTTTCTGTAATGATCACAGGAAGAGAAGGCACTGGGTTACAAGTCCCATTTTGGGAACCACTGAGCATCTGAAGCTGTTCTCATTCATGTCAGCAGAAATTCAGAAACATTTCCCCAACCATTTTTTTGAGAGTGCTCCCCTGAGTTTCACTTTTATTTCACATATTGTATTTCATATAATACTGGTGTATATCATCTTCTCTGGCTTTATTACTGTCTTGAATTCATTTACTGGAATTCCAGTGCTTTCTTTATAAGCATCTACTCTTAACCGCTAATAAATGTGGAACATATTGGGACATGGTGGGATATTGGACTTTACTGGATGAAACTTCATTGTTTCCCATTATGGGCTGTGGCTGGTAATTGCCTTCCCCTCCCTCCCACCATCCATCATCTGAAGTCCTCTCTTACTGCATCAGCTTTTTCTACCCAAACTGTCTCTGCCTATTGCTGCCTTTGTCTCCACTTCCTGCTGTGGGAAGAAGATTCCCTGCAAATCCCATCTGAACTGCTCCATCTGCAATGACTGCAAGAAGTTTTAAGTAACTTGAAATGGCATAGAAGAACAGCCAGAGGCCCAGCCTGAAAAATAAGATTTGAAAATAAAGTACATGCCTGAGATCACATATTTTACTGAATTTTTGTCTTCACCATTTTTTTGGTTGTTTTTCTCTTTTTATTTCATTTTAAGCAGTTAGCATGGGTAGTGTCTTTTCACATTTCTGTAACTGCCCCTTATGTTTTGAAGCTCTTAATCAAAAATTAGTAATAAATGTGTCCCATAAATCACAGAATCATGGAATTGTTAGGGTTGGAAGGGACCTCTGGAGATCATTGTGTCCAACCCCCCTACCAAGGCAGGGTCAGCAAGAGCAGGTGACACAGGAATGTGTCCACTGGGTTTTGAATGTCTCCTGAGAGGGAGACTCCACAACCTCCTTGGGCAGCCTATTCCAGTGCTCTGCCACCCTCAATGTAAAGAGGTTCTACCTCATGTTGAGGAGGAAATTCTTGTGTTTAAAATCTCTAGCTGCTGCAGACACCAGCATTGAGCAGCGGGTTTCTTTGGCCACAGTCTGGCCGACTGTCTCTTCCTGGGTTGCATGTTCACAGTCACGGGGGAACTAAATGTGACAAAACCCCTCTGCTTTGCTCCCAATTGTCCCTGCTCACATTTCACAGCATGGCAGTGATGGGGTGGTCTCTGGAGTGAGGCAGGGAGCAGGGCACAATGGAGTTGCTCTGGGGATGTGAGGAGCCAGACTCCAATGGCTGAACTCCTGGCTGATGAGTGTGGTTGTCTTGGGCTGTTTTGTTTTTGTGGTTTTGTTTTTTTTTTAAATTAATACTTCCTCTGTATTTTTTCCCCTGGAATCTAAAGGAACCCAAATGGGTTTTCCATATGTGCTTTCAGATGAAAATGCTTTTCTTCCTCTTTTTCTTTCTGTCAAAAGAACTAGTCGATTTTTTTGAGTAACATTCAAAGACTTTTTTTTTCCCCTCAGGCTTATTCTTTACATGGGACTGATGCCTTGTTTTTCAGTAGCAAATCAGAGCTACCAGAAAAGGAGTCTGATAGACAAACAAAGTAACTTCTTAAAATTTAATTTGGTACTCTCTTCATCCATCAAGATTAGTAATTGTTTGTTACTGGCATTACCACGATCTAAAGATGGTAGTAAAATAAAGATGGTTTAGGCTGGCACTTTTTTGCTGTCTTGAATGAATTCTGTTATGGGCTGTGTTCAAAATATCTTGGCTTCCTTGCAGATCTGTATTACTTAGAAAGCAGGAAAGTCAATTTTGCAAGTAACTTATTTCTTTTGTAATATCTAGTACACAAAATTCAGTTTTACTTTCTGTCAGACACAACATCTGGGGATTTCCATTTCTTCTGCTAAGTCTTATGCTCAAATTAGGGTGTTGAGGTTTCTTCTGAAAGATGTGCATCAGGCTTTTTTGAGCTGTATGGCAGCACTATTTTCAAATCAGTTCATAAGTTTTGAGTGCCTGTGGAAATTCCTGGTTAAAGCACTTGTCTGCCTAGCACTTATATTTTCCTTATCTATTGCTATCATTGATATAAATTTGTAACTTACCATATGGGAATTAATTAAGGCAAAAAATAAGCATATAATTATAATACTAATTCTGTTACTGCTGTTGTTCTTACAAATTTGCCCTATTTTCCACACAAATAAAAATTACCTGTACCTTACCTCACACCTGATGTTGATCTTTTTGCTTATTTATATGCTGAGTATTTGATGTGCTTCATTACTTGATGACTTGCTATTTTTATAGCAGTTAGAAGTAAATAGAAATTGAAATGGGAGTGCCTGTTGTCAGAGGAAGCACGAATGACATGCCAAAAACCCATTGCAGGTTAGTACTGACTTCAGATCTCTTTTTTTAACTGGTTGTTAAGGATAAACCATGATAGTAATTATTTATCTGAACATGATTGTTTATATACATAACACATATGTGACCCATATTTAGATTGCCTTCAGAATCTCTGTGAATGCTCCTTACTCACATTCTTTCATGAAGGGTGTGTGTCCACAGAGACATTAAAAATTACTTTTAAGGGAAAAAAATTCTTGAGAAATACCACACACTCTTGCTCTCAAGAAGCCTTGTGCTGTTTTTCTTTTGGTTATTTTCCGTTTGTTTTCTTTTCCCTTCCTGAAACTGATGCTACCTGAAACTGCCCTGGAGTATTTGATGGTGGTACTGGCATAAGAGCCTGTGGCCAATACCAGTGAGCAGATGACAGCTCTTCAACCCCTGCAGTCTCCTTGTGTGATGTTGGAACTACATGCACATAATTTATAAACAAATAAATGTACATGTACTGGGGATACAAGCTTAAAATTTTTTTGGTGGTAGAAGTACGCGATCAAAATAATTTGGAGACCACAGCTCTAGCAGATGGAAAATCAGTTTTCTTTTTTCCCCTTATTTGCCACCAGATTATGGCCCTGCTGAATGCAGCCCTCTTCAAATGCAGCCTCCTCCCAGCTTTCAGACACTGTGTAATGAGATGAATCCCGCAGGTAATTTGGCTGAACACACCACCACCTCCCCACCAGAAGACACAAGTGAAGGGGTCTGGCTGAAAGGGAAGCCTGCCTACCAGTGCAGTTAATTGAAATGCATCCACGTGATGCCTTCCTTTTGATTTGAATGGGAGCTGGCTGGTGTCCCAGTGCAGGCAAAAGAGCTGTTTTCTTCTCCTCAAGTGAAATGCCTGTTTCTGATGCTCCATTTACTGAGATTAAGAGAAGGAAAGGGGAAGTGACACAGCCAGCCAGTGGGGTGACTGAGGCCAAGAGGTAGCAATTGTGGTGCCAAAATTGTCAGGGCTGGCAGGGTGCAGCAAATGTGGAGGTGAGTGATTCGAGCGGTGCTCCCACTGATCCACCCCACTGTGCCTCCGGGCCTGGATTCCTTCTGTCCTGCCGCTCCTTTTCTCTTAGAGAAATGCTCCCTGCCCTCTCCAAAAATGGAAATGCAGGAGCCTGCCAAGGTGCTTTGGAGGATGGCCTCTGGTGGGCTGCAGGAGCATAATCTGTTCCCCGTGACAGACAAACAACCTTCAGGTTAACCCACAGCACCACCTGTGTGGAGTTATGAACATGGATTCATCCTAATGGCCACCACAGGAGCACTCAAGTGGGTCACTGGTTCAAGGGAAGTTGCTCCCCTTCTTCGGACTGCTTTGTGTAAAAAATTCAGGAAAAGGACTAGGAAAAGGGGTGGGTGGGGCAGACAGACAGATGGACGTCCCCAGTCTAGCTGTGTCCCCAGCCAGCGCTTTCAGATCTGGCTCTTAAATGCCTGGCTAGCAAACAGGCTGCAAATCCAGAGCTGAGGTGGGACTGTGCTGCTAATGAGGGCTTTGCTTGAGAGCCCTGAAATGCTTCCCTCTTGCTCAAGTTAAACTGCTCCTTTTTTTTTCTTTTCATTTTTAACTAAGCAGCCTTTCTGCTAGAGTGTATCTCCAAACTCCATGTGGTCTGAGGCGAGGTTGCAAGTCCAGAGCAGGATTTGGTCCCCTGTGCTGCACCATCTCTTGCTCCCGAATCTTTGATAAGTGATGTTGCCTCTGTCCCAGCTCCAGAGCTACCAGCTGAGTTCCACACCACCTTGTCTTACAGGAGTGCTTGAGGACAAATAGTTTAAACTTAAACACTATAGAGTTAAATCTGTACATAGCAGAGGGAAATAGCCAGTGGAGGACTGGTAGGTAAAGAAATTATTCATCTGGGGAATGACAGACTGCCTTGACACCCCCTTCTTCCTGCCTAAAATAAGCAAAATCAGGTAAAGCTGCAAGAGAAATACAATTCTGGAATTAGAGCATGTCTAATATTTCACAGGTGGGATTGCAAGCAAAAAAGTTTTGATGTTAAATTAATTAGTTGTAATTTATTATTCAGTACTAAGCAGTAGGGTGATCGACTGTGATTTATAATAAAAGTATTCTTGTTTCCCCTTAATGACTGGTTTTGTTACAGCGAGCAGAACCAAGTAGTACCTTAGTTTAGCTTGCAGATAAGACTCTCCTGCTTTGCTGTAAAGTGTCCCTATTTTTCAGGGAAAAAAATAAAGAATAAGGTGCTGGTGTCAGCCTGGAAGGTTATTGCATAGCTACTGTCACATAAAGCAGAATTAATAGGAAGAGCTTTAAAACATGTGCAATATGTACACAGACTTCCTATGAACTGGCATTCTTCACAGTTCCTGGTAGTAGTTACGCCACAGTTTATGTTTGTAAGGTCAAAGACAAGATTTTTATGGTGAATAATTACAGGTAAGTTGTTTTACTTTTATCTTGTGAATGGTATCTTTTTACTCCTTACAACAGGGGAGCACACACGTGCCTCTGTGTTGCCACACACAATGCTGCACCTTCCTGCTGCACTGCTGGAAAAGCACCCAGATGGAAAGTCCCTGGATTAGCCACTTGTGAGAGAAGAGAGAGTGCTGAGGAAGGAGGGGCAGGTGTGCAGGGACTGGCAATCCCTCTGGATGACAGAAGGGGAACTGAATGATACATGAGGGTGATTTCTGCATGTCCATGACCCCACTGCTCTTGACCTGAAGGGGTGGAGTAGTTCTTGAGGTTTACTGCACTGTTACACAAGACAGATGTGGACTAGGAAGGGCTGTCTGTGAATAAAAGTACTTCAGGCTATTATGACCTTCAGAAAGAAATGTTGCATACATTTCTAGTTGCTTATAAAATTCTTCTGCTTGGAGTAGATGAATTCTTATACAAGTCTTTATACTGTTCATTTTCTCTGTCTCCCAACATAAGGTGGGAGAAGGACAGGAGAGGAGAGCGGCATGGTGGGTGAGGTACAAGGGCGAATGGTGAGCACAGAAAGTGTCAGTGCCACACATGTGATAATGATATCTGTTTCTTGAGTAATATGCAGATATGCCAACTAGTATGTAATAAAAAAGTTGAAGGCAGTTTCATGTTGGAACAGAGATTTATTCAAAGTGGGACCCAGCTAATAATGTGACGGAAGTCCAATAATCAAAACACTTATTCATAGGTGGGGTTTTTGAATTGGAGAGCCTGCAGACTCTTTCTGAGTCTATAAAGTACTTTGGAGTCTTGTGAGAGATTGTACTGAGAACACTTGAAATTTTAAAAGGTGACTCACTGTATTTTCCCCTCCAAACAATTAAGTTGTTTCACTGAGCTCATCTTCACTGGTCTGGTATGCAATAACTTGTTTTTCCCTCTGCTGATGCTTGAATTTATTCCTCTAATTGTGTTCTTAATTTTAAAACTTCTTTATGAACTTTTTTTCAGTGCTACAATTGATCAGTAATCCAGAAGTTCATAGCTGCATGGAGGATTGCTACAGATAACACAATTCTGTGCAGCTTCTTAGTCTGAGCATTGAGCAAACCACTCTTGAATGAAATCCAGTCTTTGTCGTGCATTTTCACTCAGGTTGGGGCAGGTATTTATGCCCCAACTCTCCCTTCTCCCCTGTGGTCCAGCCCTGGCCAGGTGGGCAAGTCTGGACAGACATTACCTTGGCTGATCCTTCATCCAGAGAATCCCGAGTTGGCTCTGAGATTCAAGGACAAAGTTAATGTCTGCTGGTGCTGTGGATGCAGGAGCTTCCTTCGCAAGCCAAGCCACTGCCTGCCTTTTGGGGAGGCCGGGGAGTGGGGCAAGCCTTTGCAGTGCCCTGGTGAGACACTGCCAAGCACAGGTTACTTGGTATCATTGGGAGGAGAGGGGAAAAGGATTCATTTATGTTCCTGACTCCTGATGGTTGAAACAGTGAGTAGGAGAAGGGAGGTGCGACAGAAGGGAAGCAGGGTGGCCGACGGCGGCCAGCTGGCCCCGGGATGGTGGCAGCACGCCTGGGAGGGAGATCCCTGGCTCCCTGCCAGCGACTTTGGGAGGAAAGCAGCTACCGGTGGTGTTAGTCAGTGTGACTGCTGAGTGCTGTTCAAAGGGCTGGAGGGCTGTAACAAGGGCGGATTGCGCGTTATCTCGTTTCCTCTTTCACATAACCCCAGGGAAAAGGGAGAACATTAATGAAAGCCTGGAGGTGAATGGAGCAAGATCCAGGCTGAAATATGTAAAGAATTTCTCACAAGAGATTTGTCTTTTTGGTCCTTTTGTACCATTCCACAGGCATAACCTTCCTGGTTGCATGTTGTTTATTTTCCCTTGGCTGTCACTGTTCCTGTTTTATCCTTAAAGATAAGAATATACATTAGTAATGGTGAGGAAGAATGCTTTTTGTAACATTAGTGTCAAACATAGAGTGATACAACTTCTGTAATATTTTGGCTTAATACTATGCACATTGTGCCAGCAGAAGTACTGGATGATTCAGAGACTGCTGTTAGGCCTATTAGGGATGCTTTTTCAGAGCTCATGTAAGAGGCCCCAGAAGACATCCAGAAGATTGACCACAGTATTTATATTTGAAAATGGTGGCAAAAATAGGCTGCTGGAGAATTAAAACTCAATCAGCCTAACTTTGAACCCTAGCAAGTCATGAGTGCAACTAACAGTCAATATATAAGCACTTACTGAATAATACAGCATTAAAAGAGCCACATGGATTTCTAAGAACAGATTGTTTCAAAGCAGCCAATTTTCCAGGTCTGGCAGATGAGCATGCCTTACAAACAGAAAGGAGGAAATAAATGAGGTGTGTCTGCTGATGCTGCCTTGCACAAAACTTCATAAGCAAACAAGAGAAGGAGGCTTTAGAAATATAGTCATGGTGATTGACTTTGTTGGAGCGCAAGCCTTGCAAGTTCTCTTCTGTGTATCCACTTGTCTGCTCTTGCCACTGCTTTGTTGTTGTTGAGGACCATTCACATGAGTGCTGCCAATACCTCCTCCTGCTCCTTCATCATCCCCTCACAAGGCATATTAGTTTGGACTCAGTGCCTGGTTTCAAGAGAAGCATATTGCAGTATGGAAATAACAGTCTAGGTGAAATTGCCAGAAGGGAGGTGTGTAACTGTGTGAAAAGAAGCATTTAGACAGGAATTCATGTTTTGACCCAGAGTCACCAACAGGACACCCCTAAATAGAGCCTGCCTGACTGCACCTTGCAGGAATTCTCTCCTTTGCCACTTGCATTTAATAACTTGATCGGTGATCTGGATGCTGCAGCTGAAACTTGGCTTACAAAATTTGTGGATGTCCTTGACTTCAAGGAACGTTTAGGGGTACAGGAGATTAATTAAAAGTAGTCTTGGCAGTCTGAAGAGAGGCTCAACAATCAAGAAATTGAAATTTCATGAAGAGATATGAAAAGAGCTGTGCTCACGAAAGAGAATTCAAATGACCATGGGCTGAGCCATTTGGAGGATTATTTAAAAGGCTTATCATGTCTTACAATGTACCTGCAGAGAGAAACAGATCTTATTTTAGAAATACTGTGCATTAAATATAAAGAAAGGTCGACCTAGATTATTTTGAAGAGACTCTGTATTCATTACAGGAAAAGCTTGAGTGTCATTGTCCTGCCAGAGGAGGATAGCAGAGAGGCCTTGTTAAAGCAACAAAGCACTTCAAAAAGATTGGAAATGCACTGGCTGGTGCATGCTTCTTTACTGAAATCTAGGAACAGGGTTGTATCCATGGATGGCAAATCTATTTTGATGGTATCTTAGTGCATCTGTAGTCTCTGTAAGTGAAATAGAAAGGATATGATAGCCCTACCCAGGAATTAAAATGACTTTTTTCTCCAAAGCAGCATTTCCTCCTTCAGTGTGCTCTTGTGTCAGAAAGGAGAGAGGTACAGTGACATAGGCAGTTGAAGTCAGAGATCCAGAAATGGGGCTCATGCCCTGACATAACTTCGATGACTTTGTCAGTTTGGCACAAGAGGTGCCCATGGCTGTGCTGTCCGTGCAACAGGGTGTGTGCATCTCCCTGCACATCAGGATGCAGCTGCAAGGAACCATCCAGTTGTGCTGGGCATTATGTAGCCATCCTGTTTGTCTTCCCCTGTCATGGGCACTGCTGGGGAGGAGGCTGGGCAGAATGGCAGGGATGTTGTCTTCCTGGTCCAGCCGTGGGGATCTTGGGGTTAGGATCTGGTCAGTGGGGCTTTGGACTCTACAGAAGAAATAATAGCAGTGACCAGGACTATCAGATTCAAAGTAGATGAACATTAATGTGTTTGGAATTCACAAAGTAACTGGAAAGTACTGTTTATTGGTTTTGGAACAAATTCAGTTGTTTTAACTGCTAAACAAGAGAAATGCCACTTTTACTTTTTAACATCAGTACTCTTGTGGAAAGGTCAAGCATTTCTCCTGTTATTCATAAGCATTTTAGAGGAGAGGAAGCTTTTGACAGCTCCCAACATCGAATACTTCCTCTGACAGCTGCTGCAACTCCAGTGCTGCAGCACCAGGTGTGCCATCTGCTTGTGCCTGCCACTTGGGTCCCTGCAGTCTGCTCCTGCTCCAGTCAGCTCTGCCACTGCCACTGCGCCCAGGAGAGGACACTCGGCAAGGAGAGCGGGTCTAGCGGCGGAGCTGGTGTTTCCCATCACTTCCTAGCAAGGGGCACTCGGCTGAGCAGTGTGGTTCATCTGGGCATTGCTCCAGGCCTGTCTCAGGTGTAGCGGCAGCACTTTTGAAAAATTTGGGGTTAGATGTTGCAGTGAGTTCAAGAGAAGACAAATGGCTGTCTGGCCTCTTGTTGGTTGAGAGACAATTATTTTAATTGGTGCCATTTCACAGAAGCATAGAATTTGGGGTGAAAGGGTCATTTAGAGGCCATCTAGTCCAATGTCCCTGCACATTGCAGGGACATCTTCAACTCCATCTGGTTGCTCAGAGCCCCATCCAGTCTGACTTCAAATCTTTCCAGGGCAGGGCACCTACCAACTCCATGGGCAACCTGCTACAGCGTTTCACCACCATCCTAGTGAAAATTTTCTTATTTGAACGGCTGCAATTGTGACTTTTTACCTGAACTTGAGTCAGTCTGGCTTGGAGGTCCAGCTCTGATTAACGTTGATTTGCTGTTAGCATTTGGTGGCCTGGGCTCTGCTTTGAACGGCAGCTGGGATGACACTGACAGAAAGGACTGCGAGGAGAACCCCAGGAGCGTTCGGGGCTTTTTTTGCCGTTTTCTGAGCAGGCTTGGCCTTTCCAGCCTGGCGGTGTGGGGTCGGCGGAGGGGGCGGTGCGGGCAGCGGAGCCCTTGCGGGACGGGTTCCTGCGGAGAGGCGGCTGCTGGGGCCGGAGCNCGGGCGCCGGGAACACGGTGAGGGAACGTCTCACTTCTGCTGAGCTTCAGGGATACTTCCTGAGCCTTCCTTTGTGCTGTGTATGGCACTCAGTGGTCCTTTGCCCCACAGCAGCTGCATTCGCTAACCTCCCCCTCCCTCCCAAACCCAGTCTTCTCCCATTTTGGCGGCTGGGAGGGGGCTCTTGAGAGACTAAGACATGGGCTAAAGCTCCTTGCAGCTGGGCTGAAGGTGAAGGAGGAAGGACTGTATGGGGAGGGGGAAGGAAGAGCGTCAGAAGGAGAAAAAAGGAACTTGGCGGTGAGCTGCTAGGTCAATTCAGCCATCTCTTGTATACACCCTCGGCAAACTGGAACAGCTGAGGCATGAGTACATATTTCCTTCTGCTTGTTTTGCCCCGGAGACGGTGATTTCAGGGGGTGACGAGGCAGACAGCTGCAGGGTGTGACTGTCTGACTTCTTCACCAGCTCCTGGCAATGCAGGCACCTCCAAAGGTCTCCTTGGAGAGAGTTGCCCTTGTTGCCTGAAGCAGAGAGGACACCGACTTGTCCAGAAGCTGCAGTATTGAGCATCCTGGAGAAGCTCTGGGGATTTGGCTCTACCTGTGTTCTGCAGTTCTAGTTCATGTTGGCCAGCTAGAGGAGCAAAGAAAAATACTCTGCATCGGTGGAAACGTGGGTATGAACCAGTGGTTCCCTTTTCTAGTTAACTTTTGCTTGTAGACTAACTTTTTGTTCTAGTTCCATGCCTAGTGCAGGTCCAGCCCCCTCTCTGTTACCTCAGGAGCTTCATGAGCACTGCGGAGCCACATCTGCTGACCCCTTTCGCAGGAAGCCCTGGTGCCAGGAGCAGCTGATGGGCTTGACTGAACCGTGTGACTTTGACTAGAGCTGTTTGTGTGACTCTGCCCTGCACTTCCCATCAGGCCTGATCTGGGCAACCACAGCCTGCAACAAGCTGTCATGCTTATGAGCATACTTTATCTGGGATTGGTCTTGTTCTGCTCTCATTTGCCATAATTTTGTTCACAAGTTTTCTTTTAGCGCAGCTCTTTTAGAAAACAAGTTGGTGATGAAAGAGCCAACTATTGTGATGTGAACAAAACTGAAAAACATGATTTAGCCAGGCCAACTGGTTAATGAATTGCTCAAACATGCTTTAAAATGTTAATTGAAGAGTTAATGCTTGTTTTCCTAGCTCCCTTTTAACGGATGCTTATTCACGTTAAGCATGAAGTGTTGCAGCTTTTACAGTTACCATGAATCAACAAACTGTCCTTGCCTTCCTATAAAAGCGGAACTGCTGGCATATAAGCAATATATTAAATAACATGAATTGCAGTAGCAACCAAGGCCTCTCATTCTGTTCAGCTGGTTTGTTGTGATTTTCTTCATCCTCAAGCACGAAATGATCTTACCTTGACATTTGCCACATTATTTTGAAAGGCAAAGCTGTAGTGCATTCTTTCTCCTGGGAGAGTAACTGTCCAGTGATAAGTTTAATGAAACTTTACTGCCACGTTTGTACTTGAAGGGTCTTTGCAGGAAAAGATAAGAAGTTCAAATGAGGAAGTACTATGTGGCGGTATGGGAAACAGCAGCTTGGAAAGATAACTTACATTGTTAATTTGTCCACAGAAAAGGGTTAGTGATAATGTTAAGTGGCCTGAAGACAGAAACAGGAGCAAGAAACAGGATGTAGAGACATGATGAAGGAAAACCAAAATGAGGCTCTGTTGATACATTATTTCATGTATGTGGTGAAAACAGATGGTAAGGAAACTTTCCTGTCTGACCACTGGGGAGGGCACGCTGGCAGTCAGGGCACTGAAGCCTGAAGCCATACTGCTGTACTAACAGAGCTGGGGATAAGTTCTGCTGCAGCACGTCCTGGGTGTCCTCTGCAGAGATCAGGTTGTGGCCTCATTTCTTTGTCACTGATGGTGAGCAAGGGTTCAGGCTCCGCTTGTTACAGATCTACGTAGCAACAGGCAGGGAAGCATTGTTGATTCTAAGGGTTGCCTGGGGCCTTTGACGTGTGCCAGGGATTCAGATTGCTTTAGGAAAACTGAGTTTGAGTCTCTGTCCCTACAAGAGAGACATAGCTCAACTCTTGCTTGTCTGGGTGGGTTGACCACCCTAACCTGCTCTGTAAGATGGTGGTTATTTTTTTGTCCCAAGTTAATCCTTGTCCTGTGCTGAGGTTGTCAGAGATGGCAGTACTCTTCCAGTGTGTGACACTGCCTGCCTTCATCTCAGAAAAGAAGAAAATCAGAGGGTATTCCTCCTTCTCAGTAGGTGGGAAGGTGGGGAGATGCAGTCTTCCCACTCTGCATGGTGCTGACAGAGATGCTTGTGATGAAGTGGCCCTGCTTGACTCTTTGCTGCTCATCAGTGATTCCAGGGGTTGCTCTTCCCATATAAGGACGTGGAATGCTGTCCTGCTGTTCTCCCGGTTTTGTACTTCTGTACTATACACTAATGGTATAAATAAAGCTATAGCCTTTCCTATGAGGTGGAAGGTTTGCTTCTTTTTCTGTCCTTAGTGGTTTTGAGAGGCATGACACAATTGGATCTGAACTGTGAATTTTGATAGAATTATCCTCTTCTTTACAGCACAAGTTTTTACAGGGTCAAAGAAGGAAATGGTTTACTGAGTCACTTAAATTTTTTTTTAATATTTTATCACAAGTACCAGTAATAACCACAGAGAAAACATGCAAACAGTGGGCATTTGATGTAAAGCTTTATATGGGAAAGGCTGCTCATTGTGAACATCCTGCCAGCGAGGCTACAGGCTGACAGTAAGTGTCCACCTGGTCACTGGGACTGAGGGTCTGGCTGAGGCATCTGTTGGACTGCACCTTGTGCTGCCTTCTGAGCCAACAGCCTGGCTACAAATTGTATGGGCTTTTAGTCATTCACAGGGAAATTCTTGTGAGCAGGAGCCGTGCATGGGAATGGTGATAGAGTTAGGAAGAGGATGAATTCTAGTTTTACTTGCTGGGTTTTATTACTACTAATAGCAAGCAGCATGGTAACAGAGCTTTTAGCAAAGTTCTTTGTTGTTCTGGAAATGCCCAGAAGTATTCTGGTATTCCCAGTAGATTTTATCCTTTGCTCACTGGGAGTGTTTTGAGGGACAGTATGTTGTCCCCACCCTGAACAGAGGATTCGTGGTCAGTTTGAAGATACACAATTGCTGACAGATTTTCTGCTGGCTGAGGAAGAGGACACTGTGACAGAGTAGCTGAACCCAAAACTGTAATTCCAGTGGAAGGACAAGTTTTGTCCCATCTGTTACAGAAATTGTATTGCTTCTGGTGTGGTTATGGTCAGAAGTCAGTGACTTTGCCAGCAAAGCAAAGCTTTTACGGTAGGGCAGCTGTGCATTTTTGGTTTAAGGCTTTTACTCTAATTTAAGAATCTTAAATATGTTTTTCATGTGCTTTAAAATATTATGAAAAATCTATATGAGGTCATATTTTTATGTTTTATGCTGAATACCAAAGTAATTTTTAAAGCATTAAGAGAAATGGGGATAGCTTTTTCATTTTACTTTGAATTACTTTCATTTCTTTTGCACTGTGTTTTTTTTCTTAGTATGGATTTTTCTGCTTGGATAAGAGTTACAAGTTTTAATAATGTTGAAACCAAAATGTGTATTCTTAAAAATGATGATTTTCTTGAGTTGTTAAGAATTGCACCTTGCCTCAACCTTGCCTGTTGTGATTTTAAAGTGTTTTTACATGTATTTTTTTGTAGACACCTGATCTACTTTCTGTATTTTGCTTTAGAGAATCTATTAGTTCTTATATAGAATAAACCATCATACTACAGGTTTCTGAGCATTTAAAGGTGGTAATCTCTAGGGACCCACCATTTTCTACTTTTCTTGGAAATGCTGATCAGAGTATAGAACCACTTTTCAGTATGTCTGACCTTCTGTGCTGTCTCAAGTGTTTTCTCTATGCCCTCACTGCCTCCCTCCCTTTCCCCTGTAATATGTTTTCCCTGCCTTGGTTTTTTGGGCAGTAGAGACTGAGGTGAGGTGGCTGTATTGTGTTTACAGGAGTAGTCAGGATCATTGCTTCTGGGCTGCAAAATTGACCATCCCTCACCATACAACCAGCAGCATTCAAAGGCTCTGGTGCTCTCTTGGGAGCTCTGGGTTGGATTGTCCTTCTAACACACCAGCCCTTGGAGAGCTGTAAAGTAGTGTCACCTGCTGCTTTCATGGTTGTATTTGTGTGCCAGGAGGTGGTGGCACCTTCAAGCCGTGTGTGTGTTGTCAGGGTTCCCAGCACCTGTTCCAGCCTTCTCAAGGGGAGTGTATCATCTTCTCTCCTTGGCATTTTATTTCAATGTAAGGACACAAAACCTTGATGAGAAACTTTTCTTTCTCTGCTTGTAATGTAGTGTTAGTCATTTGAAAAGTATTTGTATGATGGAAAGCAAAAGGTCCAGGAGAGTAATTGCTGGTAGTCAACAGAGAAAGCAGTTTATAGGCTATTGTAGTTTTATTTGCATTTATTTAACCCTGATGAGTGAAGTTTGGAGCAAAATTAAGATTTCCTAATAGTCCTGTTCCTTCACTGAAAGGGCAAAGTCAGTCTGGGACCTGTTTTGAGATGTCCCACTAGCTCTCCACCCAAACCAGATCTCAGCAATTGCCCATCTGAATTGCCTCAGTCAGCTTTTCTGCACCCCTGGAAGGGCTTGCAGGCTTTTGGGACACAACCCCAATTGCCAGAGTGGGTAATTCCTTAAGTTATCTGGGGCAGCAGCTCTCTGGGCAGTTTCCTGCATTTGCCACCTGTTTTCTAGTTCTGCTTCTTTTTATTATTTTTTTTCCTTTTTTTTTTCTTTTTTTTTTTTTTAAATTTGAAGGCTTCTTTAGTCTTCTGTAGCCTCTACTGGGGAACTTTTAACCACCCAAGGAGCCAGCTGGCACCTGGGGCTTTTTGTCTTCATTTCTAGAGGCAATGTATCCCATCATAGTAGAATAAAGGAAACCCTCTGGACATATCTACAGTAGTAGAGTGCAAGTAGAAGTAAACGTTTTTAAAGATAAAACTTTTCAGCTTAGGATCTTCATGCATCATAACCAAGGTGCTTCAGTGTAAAAGGTGTATTTCTGACTGGCTTTGAAAATCTCTGTTGGGAAGAGTCTTTTAATTCCAAGACAGTAAAAATTACTCTGACGGATAGGTCCTAGATCTAGAAATGCAGGTTAGGAATTGCTTGTGGTTTTCTTTCCACATGCTCTAGGCTATGAAAATTAATCTGAACTGTGATTTTTTTGGCATTAAACTCTCCCTTCCCTCATCATTTTGGTGTGGGTTTTTTTCCCCTTTCTGTTTTAAGATGTTACCCCATCATATAGAGGGTTCATATGAGTAATTGTACCCATTTTGAAGCATCAACTATTTGCCATCTTGTTTGTCACTCTTTTTTTTAAGAAGCTTATGTACAAATGGCAGGACAAAAATGATGTGTTGCACTTTCTTCTTTGCACACCTACTCATGTATGGATCATCTGCTGATTAACAGCATAAATTTCTGGCTGTAATGCCAACCTGCATCTTCACCTGCTGGTCTGTCATTCATCTCTGCTCTCAGCTTGGCCCCGGTCTGAATTTCTAAACTATGTGGGGGTTAATCTGTACCTCCCTCTGGCTGTAGAAATACTGGCACGAGAAACAAGGCAGTATTTTCCCAGTAGAGGGAGGTATTGTAAAGCTCAGCCAAAGTAGATGTCTGCGTGCTGGAGAAAAGTGTGCGTTTTGCAGAGTTTGGGTTGGTTTGGTTTTTTGTGAATTTAGGAATTCATGGAGGAGCATGTGCAGGGAGCTTGGAGAAGGAAAGCAAAATACCTTGTTCCACGTTCAGGCAGACAGAAGATTTTCCCATGTTTGCTTTTATAGTTTTTTGTTATTATTGCAATAATGTATTTGGAATGAGATGAGTTTTAACAGAAACTAGTAACTACTGTTAAATTGCAACAAACCCACTTGGTCAGCTAGAGCATGGATATAAATACAAAGCTCTGCTTTGTAGTGTGGACACAGACAGATCAAGTGCCCCAGTACTTAGCCTAATCCACAGATTAAACTTGCATTCTTTGGGTTGATTGATCACTGAGTGGAACAAGGGAAGAAACATCAAAACGGATGTGACATTAGACAAGGAAGGAAACATGTAATTAATTATTTAACTCCTTGAATCAACAGTTTGGGCTCCCATGAAGCTTTGAGATCTTACTTTCAAAGTCTGTGTCCCTAGCATTTGTTCTTGGTAATCTTTTTGTTTGTGCATTTCATTTTACCACTGCCTGCCCCAGCAGGGACCCAC
Organism: Notiomystis cincta; assembly: GCA_013398075.1. NCBI lineage: Eukaryota > Metazoa > Chordata > Aves > Passeriformes > Notiomystidae > Notiomystis > Notiomystis cincta. The sequence continues at coordinate 105,117 of VZRX01013582.1, read as the reverse complement.
AGTGTGGTACACTATTCCTTGACACCTCAACCTAATTCTGCAGCTCCAGAGCTGCACATCATTTATGTGCTTCAGGGATTCTTGCAAAAATGCCAGAAGGGTTATTACCACCTTCCTTCATTTTCTGCAGCAAGTCCTTCACACATGTATAAGCCTTTTCCTTCACTTTAAAGTGTACTTTCTTCCAAATCTTGTGAGAAATAGTAGAAAACTGTCACTTTTGTACATTTCCTCTGGAAATAGAATCCAGTGATAAGCTGGGTGAGCGATGAGGGGATGGAGGAATGTGCTCCCCTTTTAACATGCAGCCACCTTGTAACTGTGAGCACACTCCAGGCCTTCCTATAGTGTTCTTAGAACACTCTTCTGATTATTGTTTTGACTGACTGTGCTGCCATGAAAACAGTTTTTTCTATCAATTTGAAAATCTTCAACTAAATTTAATCAAAATTTGGTGGTTTTTTCAAAGTTTGAAAAAAACAGAAAACAAGAACATGTCACTAGAGTGAATAAAAGATGATACACATTGATAAAGAATTTTCTGTGTGAAATTAGAGACCTATAACTTTGTCTTTTCTGGTTTCTATAGTTAGTGTACATTCTCTGTAAATACAGGCTCATGAAGAAATGTCCTGAATTTGAAGCACTTGGCATTTACTGTTATTCTTAAATTCAATTACATGTTTTCCAGCATCATGAATTGCTGTTCACATCCCTTTGAATGCAGTATGAAGTAGCCAGGCATAACCAGTCCATCTTAAAAGATTTTTAAATTGGAAAATTCTGCTGAATACCTAGAGTCCTCAGAACAGCAGTACTTTCACAGAAATTCAAGGGAGAGCACTGGAGGCCTGGAATATCAAGATAAATGCTCTGTAAGACTACAGTGAAAACTCGACTATGAGCCTTGTCCCACATAATAAGAAGTTATTTACTGCTTGCATTGATTAAGGACTGCATGCTTTCCATTTCTGTTCCACCTTTTGCTGGTTGGACATGGACGAATATTTTTTCTCTGCTGAAAGACAGGTACCACCATGGTTATCCATCACATTGCAGTAGCAGTGTTGGCTTTCTCTGGGGCAGGAGGAAGGTCAGTTGCATGAGGGAAGAGTCACACACTGGAAAATGGAGAATAAACCTTCAAAGTACAGGACATACAAGAAGGCTGTGCATTACTGGTAATGAGAAAAGCTGTGGTAACTTGGCTGGTCCTCAAAAATTCTGATGGAATGTGAAAGGTCCAAGTGGCCCCATCCCACATGAGAAGAATGTAATCTCTCAAAAAAGGAATTATAAACAGCAGATAGGGGCTAGAAGGTAAAAAGGGGTGTGGGGAGCAAGAGGCACTCACTGGGGAAGCTCTTCTTGCAGAGCCAGGTCTATCCAAATTGCTTTGTGGAAGCATTTAACAAGTTAGTGGAGAATAATATTTGTGTTCTGCAACATCTCTGCAAAAAAAATACCTTTATAACTTGGATTTGATACTCAGAACTTAAGGTTTGACTGTTTGGGGAAATTCAGATTTGAAACCTCAGCTGTAGTGAGGATTCATGGGAAATCCCACAGGGCAGAAAAGGAGTCCAGCTTGCATTTATTCTTGTATAAAGTTTTTAGCTTGTTCTGAAGTCCTCCAAGAAAGTGTTTTCTATATCAGTGTAGACCCCTGTTGGAGTTTGCTGAAGAGGCCTGTGAAATGGAGCTATGGAGCTGAGTCCCCAGTCTTACTTTAAAAATCTAACCATCTTGCTCTCCTTTACATTTAGGTGCATTTGATCTGTATAACAACTCATTTTTGTGTCTAGACTTGCTGTATTCCTTTAATTTGCATGCTCTATCTGGTGGTGTTAATTTTAAATTTTTGTAATACTGATTTGGTGCAGCTCTGGTTTCCAAGGACATTTGAGTAAAAGTTGTTGCCCAAGCACAGCAGCTGCTCATGCAGATAAATAAAAGTTTAATGAAGTGATGTGTTTCACACTAATGCAATGTGCAGCAAAGTGGGTGAAGAGTTGCCCTTTATTTTTTATTGGCTTGTGTCATGTTTAATACAAAAGTATTCAGTATGTGCTGAACAGATGGCTACTGTAGTGAATAAGAATCTATGGACAAATTTATAGGTAATGGTTCAATTTCAATAGTTTACAAAGAGCTTTTTCACAGAAAAAAATGTACTCATCCCTTTTTAGATTATTATGTAAAATTGGTAATTTGGACAAAAATAAATCATTCATACCCAGATACTTAAAGCAGAGTGTAAGCTGTTGGTAATGTATAAAAGCTGCTGCCATGAACATCTGTCATCTGCCATCCTGAACCTCCACTCATAACGGCATTAACTTTTCATTGGGTCGCTGATTGACTGACTGCAGGGAATTGGCATTTAATTACGTTTAAGCTTATCCTACTGTGTACTGAGAAACACTTCTAAATACTTCATTTGAAACTGGAATGCAGCATGTTTAGGCAAATATTGTGATCATTCTTGCTTTTATTTTCTGAGGACAGGCGCTCAGGTGTTTGTAGCTCTTGTTGACAGTTTAGTGTGTGCAACCGCCCAACATCATATAAATCACTTTGAATTTTTGCAACCATTATCTATTTCTCATGTTACGTGACTCCTTTTCCAAAAGAATTTTGTTATTTTTCCATTGTGTGATGTTTAATATTATGTGCTGATGACATTCCAGACTGAAGCACATTGATAGTATTATATAAAATTACCGTGTTTGTGTTCAGTCTGGTAATCTCAACAAAACCGGTGTCATATGATATACCCAGTATTACCTCTGGCACACTTTTTTCTTCAGCAAAATTCAAAAATACTGTTACATATCTTCTGCTACAAAATAGACACTTTATTAATGAACTCTGTAATTCATACCACATAGAACTTGTTTCCTATTATAGTCAAAAGAATCCTTGCAAATTGTTAGGTTTCTTAGCTTTTATTAAATGCAAATTAATTTTAAAAACACACCTTCACCACTCACCACGTAGAAGTAAAATCTCCGCATTAAGTTTTTGTTTGTATATGTCAACAATAATGTCAGAGAAATTGTAAACATTTTTCAAGAAGTGGTAAGCTTTTTTGAAGCCTCCTGAAATGAAGTGTTTTATTTACTACTAAAAATTTACTAAGTGAGATGAGACGCAGAGCTTGCAAAATTCCCTTCTAACCACCTTCCTGCCTTGCCGGAAACTTAAAGCACTTCCATTCCTGTTTTACAATTACACAGGACACTCCGTCACTACAAAATGTGACAAACTGGTATAGTGGTTGTGTTTTGATAGCTGAGAGTAGGAAGCAAATTACATTGTGGTTTTCTTCTGATTTCCAAGGTAGAAAAAGAAAAATGCGCAGTGCTGTTGCATTTCCAAAAGTACATTTTAATGCTAGTTACCGAAGTTACTTTGCGGCACACTTTGCTGCATTAACCTCCCTGTCAGAGCTTGCCAACTTGCTTGAGTAACTCTGAATTTTCATAGCTCTAATGACTTTCCTTTTGCCATAAATTAGAACAGGAAAGAGTAAACAGCTCATTGCAGTCCTGGAGATGTGTAGCTTCCCGCGGAGGCTCTGGGAGAGCCGCCTGCTTCGCCCAGCCCAGGGCAGGGTCGTGCCTGTCGGGGCGGTGAGAGTTGAGGAAAGCTGGAGGGAAGGCGGTGAGCTTGTCGCACACATCCCTTAGGTGTGATCGAGTGATAAAGGAACTGTGGTGCCCATTGGGAGGGTGTGTACCTACGAGAAACAGGAAGCGGCGCGGCGGTGCCTGCGCTGCCCGCCCGCCTGCAGAGGTTGGTGGCTGCGGCGGGCGCAGGTGTGCCGACACACCGCCCAGCGCGGCTCTCCAGGCATCTTGTTGGCAGGCGCCCTTCTCGGCACCCTCAGCTGGGAGAGGCGGGGGAAAGAAACCCAACCCAAAGCCAAAACACCCCCCTCACCTTTTTAAAAAAAAAAACAAAACCAGCCCTCCTCCTGGTAGGGGAATATGACGGCCTTGCAGCTGAAAGAGTTGTCACATTCAGGTCTGTACAGGAGGAGACGGGATCGCCCTGACAGTGTCCTGCCCGGGTCACAGGAAGAGAACCTGAGGTGAGTGTAAATGGATGGTGCCGCCGGGGCACCGTGCCCTTCTCTGCTGCCGGCTTGCTTCGGTGGTTTCAACAAACAAAATGCAACAGTGGCTCTGGAAAGTTACTGCAAAACACGTGCATTGAGAAGCAGCCTGAAGCACGATTGAAGAACTCCTGAAGGAGGGATAACAGGAGCACTGAGGTGACCTTGGGCATTCTGGCGATGGTGTGACAGCCTTCCCTGTCTGTGGGAAGGGCAAATGTTAGCCAGCGTTTCCTTCGAGATCCCTTCTGACAGCCGGCACTTGCAAGTAAATAAACGTTTTGGAGGCTGACAACCTTGCTCCGTGTGCTTTGAAACTAGTTCAGGGTCACCCAGGTTCTGTGCGTTGTGCTGCCTCTTGGGGGTCTTGGCACAGTCCCTGCACCAGGCTGGTGGTGTGGAACTGGGCTGGCTGCTGGGCTCTGGGTTTCTTCGTGGGGGTTCTTTGTTGCGGGAAGGGCTTCAGACAAAAGAATGCGGCAGGGCCACTTCGCCTGACCTTACTCAGCAAGGGTGACCAAAAATCAGAAAGCCACTTAATGTCTGGGGTTATCTTCCTGGTGCTGTGAACCTTTTGAAAAAAATTAACGATGAGTTTGCAGAAAGCCTCTGTTTGGAGCAGAAAGATTTGTTTGTAGCTTGAGTAAGTGCAGACACCCCCCCCAAAAAAGTAGAAATACAAAGGTGTTTTTCTAAGTGTGCTCAGCATGAAAGCAATCCGTTCCCACTTCAAGCTCCTCAGAAAAGGAACCTTATGTATCTGCTTAACAAAAGCTACAGTGGAGAGGAAGTACTTCCTATCTCCTAATGCCTGTCTCATTGTATTTTTAGATTATTTTTCCTCAGTAGTGGTTGTGCATCAGGTTGGAGTGCTGTGTAATTTGAAAGGCTGTTACTGTGTTTTTGTCAACTGCATTAGCAACTTCAGAAGAATGGTTATTCAGATCAGAGGAATTTACTCTTTTGTTACAACTGAGGACCTTAATTGTGACAAAATGTATGATTGTAACTTACAGGGATTATTTGCCATGAGATATAAGAAATATATCACTTCTAGCAATGTGTTATTTTGCAGATCTGATACGTGTGCTTGGTATCTCTTTGTAGTATTAATTCTGAATTGATTTTTGAGATGGATTTCTAATAGCACTAGCAGTATATATGTTATATTCACATGACTACAATTGGAAGAATAACCAGATTTAATAGAGCCAGGGATGTGCAGAGATTCCTGACATTTTTACGTTGTTGGTTTTTTTTTTTTTTTTTGTACAAAATGAGCAATGAGGAAAAACAGATCTATTTGGGGAAGAGAAAGCTTCTTTTAAAAGCATATACATAAAAATGTAGCTCTGTATGGTTGTGTTGCTGTTATTACTATGCATATCCAAGATGGGAATGAGACCATTTTTGGGCTGGATAGGGGGAAGGGGGTGTGTTTACTGCACCAGTATAAGTCTGGGTGTTTTGATCTCCTGAACCTCTTCCATTTAGAGATGAGAAACACATGAAACAGGGATTGGTCTTGGGAAATAAGATCCAAACTGGGGGAAATAGCAAATCAGAAGGCTTGTGAATCAGCTCAGGGTAGACTGTTGGAGGTACAAGAAGGTGAATGGAGCATGGTGTGATGATGCTTTTAGAGCAGGGGGACAGCCCATACCTACAACCAGCTTATCTTATGTTTGCTAATAGCTTAAGCTGATTCTTATTCAAACTAAACCTTGCTCCTTCCTAACCCATATTGTGATATTTCAGTGTGTTGCAAGGCAGGCTTATTTGTCATTTTTACTGCATTCTCCATGACAAAAGGCTATGGCATCATAAATATAGAATTATGACATATCAGCAGGGCAAAGAGCAATTGGGAGCAAAGAGGAAAAGCTCATTAGTTTTCTAAAAATGGAAAGCTCTATTTTTTTCCATATGTTCTCCCACTTAGATGCCTGTCCTTAGCAAATACTTTCAGAGTATCTAGAGTCCACAAGAAAGACAAGAGGTTTCTTTCATGTCTGCTAAATATATCTTGCCATCCATGGCTTTGCAATGCCCTCCCATAGTATCTCTCTCCAGTTCTTTGTTCTAGTGCCTTTGTATTTTGTTTTACATACATATTAATCCAGATGTGTTAAATAATATCAGCCCTCGAGCAACAGTTCACTGAAGCCTGCTTTCTCAGTTCAAGTAGTGTTCTTCTAATCCTGGGCCAAAATGTACTCAGGATACCAGTGTTCCCAGGTCACCCTTTGAGAACTTCTGTATTTAAAGTCTTGAATTTCAGCTGCTGGGTCCAGCCATCACAGCAGGAACCAGATGTGCTTGGTAGGACAGGGACCTGTGTGCTTGCAAACTGTGGCTGAGACAGTCAAGTGTGGGCACTACAAAGCAGCTCATCAGGGCTTGGTGCCAAAATTCTGCCTTTGCTCTTTCCTGGGAATGTCAGTGTCATTTGTACTTAAAATGTGTGAGATTACTAATAATTAGGGCACTGTGAAACAATGTACTGAAACTCCTAAATGTGCACCAGAACATGTGTTTGTCACAGAGGTTTAATTTGTCCTGACAGCGCAGCACATTGGTGGGAATGGGAAATTTGGCTCCTCTTTCTGTCTCACTTCACGCATCACTTAACAAACCCCATAACCTCTCTGGCAGCCTTTTAATCTGTTGCTAGAGATGCAGCTACTGCTTTACTGACTTTTTAGGGATCTAAGCCTGTCTTTGTTGGGTAAAAGGTGGTCTGCAGAGCTTATCCTTTTCTTGAACTTGCACAGTACAAAAATGTGCTTGGTTTAGACCTCCGTGGAGGTAGGGGTGCTGAATGCAGACCTCTCTTCACCTGTTTGAGTAGACTCACCAGCTCATAAACCTTAATTATGCAGGATGCTCCCTGGTTGCAGAGTTCAAAATGCAGGAGGATGCCAGGCACCTTAACCTCTCTCCTGTGTGCAACAGATGCAGCAGTCCTTGAACTAAATGCAGCCTGAGAAATCTGCTTTTCAGAACAGACTGTTCTGAAGACTTGCCCTTTTCCAGCTCTATTAATTTAGTGGGAAAAAAAAGACATCTCCTGTAGGTCTTGTCTTGCTTTGTCTTTAGAAACGGTATGTAAAAAATTCTGACTGTATGCTGAGCTATTCTTTCTTGCTTTTCTCAGGAATCAGGGTGCAAAGGAAATTGTACACATATATTTGTGATTAATCATTACGGAGTCATTTAGCAGTAGCAGTAGGCTTGCTATTTTTGCTCCTTCCCCTTCTCATCCCATGGGTTTTTGTAAAAATAAAATGATTCCTCTAAAAAAATTAATACTATTAATTCTCAAAGCTCAGTACAAGGCACTGGAAAAAGCAGAGGCAATTATCTTTGGGGGTTTTTTGGGCAATTACATTTAAAAATTAATTTGATCAGTCTTAGCTACCATCTGTAGCTCTCTTTTCTAAATTCATATGCATTCAAATGCCATTAAAAATGTAAACAACTTTTGAAGAGGTTAGTCTCAAGTTTTTAGCAAACAGTAAATTTCAGCATTTACAATAATCATTGACGAGCTTCCATCAGTAACTGTCAGTCACTCGTAGTTCACTGTTCTGTTCTCCTGTGCAGAAAGCACTGTAGATGTTTTCCATATTAATAGTTTTAAACTATCTGCCTTCCCTTTGCTCTCTGCTGCTGAAGCTGAAGGGTACATGTTTGTGAGTAGGTGCAGGAAATCTGCTGGATCTGTTCAGGCTCCTGCCTGCCTCTGCACATTGACTCCAGGCTGGAAGGCATGTGGATGTGCCCCAAAATTTCATGCACAAAGACTTCCTTGCAGATGAAACAGGAGGCATAAGCATATTGTTATGTACCACTGAGCCTTGGGGGAATAGGCTCTGCACAGGAAGTCTTGTAGGTGAGTGTTAAAATAAATGAATAAAATCCCCCCCATCGGCAACATGTTAGGTCTGTCTCCCTTTCTTTATGATATACAGCATTTGGGAGTTGTTCAAGGTCACAAGTCTCCTTAACCTGCCATCAAAAGCACACATACAGCAGCCAGACAAGGTGTACAGCTGTTTTCAGCTGTACATCAGCTCTGAAGACCTGCTCTTCCTAGGAAAAAGGAATGAAAATGCTGGTCAGGGAAAACCAGAGACCTGTTGAGCCTTCAGATGGTTTAGGGTACTTAGAGCAGGTTAACATGAAAATAAAAGATCTGTCTGCACCTGGAAGCTTACTTGAATTTGATTTCTCCTGGTAATGTTTCTTTATAGCATCACCATTGTTAACACTTGTGTGGCTGCTTTCTGTGAGAGTTGTTCAACTTGCTCAGGGTCAACTTGCTGCCAGTGTCAGCAGGTGAAGCAGTAATTATTCCACACATTGGTAAAAAAAGTGACTATTAAAGCAGGAAAGACTTTAAAAGAAGTGCTAGGACACACAAAAAAGGGCTTCTTCCTTTGCTCTGGTTAATAATTCTGCTAGAATAGTTGAGAGCAGGGTGCTACAAGTACTCATTTGAATCAGGTGCTTGGGAGCTCTGAACTACGAAACACTTTGGCATGTCTGCTAGCTGCTCTAATTGAAGAAGGGATTTGTTCATGTAAAAGTAACACTGAACTGGCCCCATTAATTAGAGTAACTTACAGCCAGCAGAAATATACTTCATGGTTAGATTTTAATAAATGGATATTTAGAATTTGCATTGCACCTTAGTTTGAGGTATCCAAATGACTAGAGGCTCTACTGTTCATTTGTGCTGTACTTTTCATTGCTCTAGGGGTTAAAATAACTCCTGAGGAACACACCCTTTTCTGCTTGCCTTCTCTCTCACCCCTTGCTTCCTACATTGCATAACAACTGAGTGATTTTGTTTGACTTGCTCACCCAGACTATCACCTCTCCTGACTCCAAATCACCCGAGATAGCTGCTTGGGTAACATCAACCTAAGCAGTAACTGCTTTTCCTCTTAAATCTATGATTTTAGTGAACATGTAAGCTCGAATGATTATAGCAATTAGGATTTTCACTGCTCATATTTATAGGATTAACTGGCTAAAGGTAAATTGTACATTTCTTTTCTTTTGCTATTGTTTTCGTGTGTCCTGATGATACCTAATCAGAAGTGTTCTCTAAATAAAATGTACTGATTGCTTATTATTCTTCATTGTAATTAAGCTGTCTTTTGAATGCAGTCTGTTACATTGAAATGAATTTACACATAGAAGAGAAAAACTAAATTATGCCAATGTTACCACTTAATAAAAATTACCAAATTACAGGTGTCTGGGAGAAAAGTTTAAAGGTTATAAGTTTGGATTCCCTTCCTTTATATTTTCTCTGTCTCTGAGCAGTTCTAGGAAACCTGAAGCTAACTGACACAGTGTCCTGGAGAGGACCATGAGCCTTTTACATGATGCTCTCCAGGCACGGGAACAGCTCTAGCTTGCCAAGTATGCTGCTTCTGAGGATGGCCAAAGGCTGATGCCTGTGGAGGGAGGTAGAAGGAAAGAGTGAGCCTTTTATGGGATTGCCCTTAGTAGTAATCCCAGTTTGCCACCAGCTGTGGCTCAGGGACTTCCTGCAGAGTTTGTGGCATTCAATGTTTTTTCCTTCAATTAACTCCTCTGGTCTTGCCTTGCACCCAGTAATCTCAGGACGTTTACCAAGTCACTTAATGCTCTGAGTTTTCATGTGTATTATCTGATGCTATAGTAGATATAGTTATATGGGTTTCTTTTTCCTTGCTTGATTTGTCATAGCAGCTTTAGGCTGCCACTGTTCAGTTTTCATCTTTGTATCTGCTGGCTGTGTAGAAATTCTCATTTTAGGTTGTTCCTTCTAGAATTCTGAAATTCATGTGGCTTCATATATAATGCTCTGTGAGCAGAGTTTTTTGATGATACTGCTCAATTTTGCCAGCAGATTCTAAGTCATCCTGTGATATGTCTTTATTGATGAACCTTTCTGATCTTTTGGAGCCTTTTGTCCAACAAGAAAAATTTGGCTTCTGACTTTAGTGACATATTTCCTTGTAGCTTTTTTGCTGTTTCTAATGGCCATGATAGAGCTAGAAGAAAAGGAATTAAAAACTTTTTATATTAGCCTCAAAGAAAGTAACATACTGGCAGACACAGACAGCATTACTCAGCTGTGATTTTTTTAATGAAGAAAACATTCAAGCTGTTCCAGCAAGGTGTGAGTGGACAAAGTTAGAGCAAATGTGAAATGATATTTGTCTTTTCTAGCATGTGAAATCCATGCATGCCGCACTCTTCATAGATCATAAAGTTCTTGATCCTGAGGTGAGTCTACCTTTTGAAATCTATTTCTATGCAACAATTGGACTCCGACTCGGAGTCATGCATCAAAACTGCCCTAGCGGGTCCCCTTGTTCCAGTACAGGAAGTCTGCACTGAAAGCTGTTTGTCCTGGTCAATATTTGGCTTTTCAGTTTTTGTTTTGTACATTTCTTCTCACTAACTTCAGAAACTGATGAGAAGCATACCCTATATTTCTGACACATTGCAAAGCTGGTCCTAGTATATATATACTTCTTTAAAGGGCATTGTAGCAGTGCAGCTTCAGAATAGGATAACCCCATGAGCTGCCAAGTTGGAGGTCATGAATTTTGCCTGAAGTGTACAAGTAATTGCTTAAACTCAAATGCTTTCTAAAATGCTTTCTAAAGCTACTTCTCAGATTACACCACTTCTCCATGGTATGTAGCAAAGCAGATGGAGGCTTGGCAGGGCTCAGACCCCTCTGATTGAAAGCACAAACCCCTGTCATCTTCCCTCTTTCCTTTGCTTCTGTTCTGTCAAGGGAAAAAACCCACTGCTCTTTTGGATGATGCCAGCAGTATGTTGTTGCAGGGGGTAACTTCTATATCTTCTTCCCTCATGAGTGTTAAAATAGATTCTGTAACTGTCCGCTGCTGTTTTACTCATTGAGGATTAGTCAGATGTTGGGGCAGAAACCATTATTTTAAAAAAAACTGCTAGAAAAACGCATGGAAGTCTTGCTTTGCACAAACTTCTGAAATTCATGTTTATTTGACAGGTGTGCTACTAGCATTGAATAGCTAATAAATATAAATATATACAAAATAGAAGACCTTCAGTTTGCACATTACCCTAAATGTTAAGACTGTTATAATGAAGTCAAAATGGTATTTTGTATTAGTGTTATCTGTTGACACATTACTCATTCTTGAGTCTTAGGAACATAAACTGCTTCTGGTTGTTCTCTTGGCTGTTCAGTATTAGAGCTATTATTTCATGCTGCAATATTAACTGCAGATGGCTTAGCTACTTGCCATCTTCTGCAAGTTTTAAAGCCTGCCAATGCTGTAGTAAATGTAGGAAAAGAAAAATGTGAAACCAAAATCTGGAGTGGCTAATAATTACAATTTGGTATGTGTGTGAGAGAAGAGATGTCTTCTATAACACATTGTACTTTTGCTCAAAATTAATTATTTCAGGCAATGAAAATCTTTGCACTTGGTCATATAGAAGCTCAAACTAATGAAGGCGAGAAGAGATTATGTTGCTGAAAGTGTAGATTAATAGTAATTAATAATAAAAGATGTGTGTGACGTGCAGGTTACTGAAGCTGAAGGTCAGTCCTCAGCATGGTGTCTCCAGTGAGATGCACTATTATAAGGATGCTGCTGTGAGCTGGGAAGCCTGGTGTTGCAGTTCTGTCTGCCCTACAAGGAGCTGCATGGATGTACTGGAAGTCTCTCCTGATTGCTGGGGTGTTACGTTGAGTCATAGCATTAATTATAGTTCCTGGATGAACTGCTCAGGTCATGTGTTCAGCTTGTCAAAACATCAGTTCCACACAGTGCAGGCAGATGACTCAGGCAGAATCAAAGGCTGGCATTTGCCATTACACTGAGGATTCAGTGGAGGAGTTTTGGTGGATGTCAGTGACAGATGACATGAACTGAATATTGGTGCTTGGAAACTGTTACCCTAAAGAGAAATATGTTATGCATCATTTTGGAATCATAGAATCATTTAGGTTGTAATGACCTCTTAAGGTTGTCAAGTCCAACCAATAACCCAGCAGTGCCAAGTCCACCACTAAACTATGTCCCCAAGTGTCACATCTACACGTCCTTTAAATAGTTTCAGGGATGGTGACTCCAACACTTCTTCGGGCAGCCTGTTACAATACTTGACATCACTTTGCATGAAAAAAAAAAATTCTTAATGTCCAGTCTTCCCTTGGTGCAACCTGAGGTTGTTTCTTCTTGTTCTGTCACTTTTTTGGAGCTTGGTGGACCTGATCTTATCTCTTTGGGCTTGAAAAGATGGTTCTTTTCACTGTGAGTTTCTCAGGGACATTTGATGTACAGCCCCTAGTATTGAGTGTCTGACCTTTTTTATTATTCTTAAATTGGAAATGAGGCTGTAAATGTTATATGAAATGCATCTTTAAAATTTATAGAGCTGGAGGAATTTGGATACAAAATTTGGATACCATAGTGAAGTAGGCATGCAGTCGACTACACAGGGTGCACGTTTCAAGAATAACTGATAATATGCTGTGCCTCATGGAACACAAAAGCATTGGAGTTTGTGAGCTTCTCATACATGATACTGTGTCTGGTTTGGTTTTCCTGTCTGCATAGGATTAAAAAAAATAGTAGAATAGAGGAATGTTTTAAAGAGTATGAAATATGTATATACAGAAATAATTTCTTGGATTACACGGAGCATGGCTTTATTTGGTAATATTTGTAACCAGCAGGAAGAAAATACAATACTTTGCTGAAATATTACTTATAACAGGAAAATATTGTAGTTGCATTTTGCTCTGCCTTTCTACAAATTCTGTCAGAGGCTGATATTTCACTGTGCTTGAATGACTGATAAACACTGTGTGGGAAGGTGCTGCTTACCTGTCTATTCCAGTTATATTTACTTCCTTATGGAGAGATGGAATGTGAACCTTCTCTGTTTGCGGAGACCAAAGCATTTTTTAGACATGTTTATACTAGAATAAATTTTTATGGAAGTATCTGAAACAACTAGAATTTCCTTTTTGTTTGCCCTGTTTAAACTCCCACCACATAAGTTTAATTATGCATTTTGAGGTGAAGATTAAAGAACGAAACTTTTAGAAGCACTCAGAATTCACCTGGTTTTTACTGCAGTGGTTTCAAGATGGTTTTCCTTAATTTTTAATAGAAACAGTAGTTAGAGCAGTGCTGAGCACATGTGAAAATCCTACCTGCAATGTGTATTTTTATGATATAAAAGATACATCTCTTCTTTAAAACTGCCTTAAGAGACCAGCTTAACATGGAAAGTATTTTATTGCTTAAGAGATAAACAGTTGCAGCAACCAGAACCCCAGAGTGTTTTTAATTTCAATTAAAAAAAACCCCACCAAAGGTCAAGTAGTGCTTTAAAATGTCGGTGCAGCAACCAGAGCAGGGCACTGCAAGCCCCCGCGTCTTTTGCGGCCAAATTTCTGCTCTCGGTGGTTCTGTATTTTGAATCATCATTCAAATGCAGCCACACGAAGCTGTGAGGGAGGTGGCGGGATGCACTGTGCCCGCTCATCCGCCGCCTGTCGCCGTGGGCAGCGCCGGCCCTGCGGGGATGTGTCACGGTGGCACAGAGAGGTTGCCAGGCAGCAGCTGCCTGTGCCAAGCACCTTGTTTGGAGCTGTGACCGCTCCGCACGGCTATTTGTGGCACGGAGCGAAATGCTCAGCGGGCTTGGCTGGCCACCGAGCCGTCTCTGTAAGAGTCCCCGTCTGCCCCCGGCAGCCCCCGGCATGGGCAGCCGCGCTGGAAAGCTCTCCAGAGGAAGCAGCGTGGAGTGAGGCGGCAGCCATCCTTCAGCAGGGATTAGGCACTGCGCCTACTTTGGCTATTGTTTACCAAAGCCCGTCGTAACTGCAGAGGAACGCTTCTCCCTCCCTCTTCTACCATTTACTTCAGCACCTTCCCTACCACCAGTTTTGGCTTCTGATAAGATCCTCAGTGTGCCAAGAGGAGACTGTCTTTTTCTTTCATACCTGCCTTTTCTAGTTAAACACTCAACTTCTCCCTTTTCTCTTCTCTCTAACACTGCAGCTTTAACAATAGGCCAGTATGTTTTGTCCCATATCCCAGAGAATGCCCCTGGGAAGCTGCTGCTGCTGCAAAACAACCCCTTACATGCTCCTCGCTCCCTGTGGAGAGCTTCACCTCAGAGTAACCTAGAATTCCCTAATGAAAATGCAATGTATTTTTAACAATGTATTTCAGATCTTGGCAGCATGCCTCCTGCAAAATGTCAGAAAAGAGAAAGATGGCCAGCTGCACTGGATCTGTGGATTATACCAGACCTTCACAGTAGAAGCTGTGTTTTGCTTCAGTAGCATAAAGGCCCTTTTTAACTCCTGTCAAGCTCCTTCTTGCTTAGTGGAAAAAATCAGGAGTCATTCCACCAGGAGCAATGGTAATATGACTGGAGAACCAGGCAGCTTCTACTTATTTCAGATATGGAGTCCCATTACTTTGAAGGACTTACTCTTGAAAAAAACTAGGAAGATTAAATGAGGCTTTTTGGATGGACATCTTACTGCACTAACTTGCTGTCCTACTTGCTTTGCTACAGCCATGCAGAAGATTGCAAAGCAGCAAGATGAAAAATTAAGCAAATGTTTTCTTGTTGACCAAAGAGGACATGAGGCAGCAGAAGTGGCTTCCAGCCACACTGATCACCTGTGGATTTCACATTACTGCAAAAATTGTAGTAGTCCACCAGGAGAAAAATTCTACAGAGCACTTTTGATGTGCAACAGCATCTTCCCAGGAGAACTGTCTGTGATCTAGGACAAAATACAGGAAAAGAGCTGGGAAATTGTTGAGAAAATAGCCATAAGAGGAAGAGATAGGCTGACTTGCAGTTTCTTATCTTAATGGCTTCGTGCACCTGCACTAATCCAGGATGAATCAGCATTTTTAGTCCACTGCAGTCAGTCTTGCTGGAGTTTTTATACCCACAGAAGTTCAGCATTGACCTGTGCAGAAAGTGGCGGAAAGCAAGATGAAGAAGAACTGGCATTGTTATACCCACAATACCTGTTGGCAGACACTGCTCATTTCCATCACTCGTGCTCCAGAGAATGCAAACCCTTTTGTTCCAGGACTGCAGTGGTGCTCTGGCAAGACCATTGTGGCCTAAGGCTACAACCTGAGCATTGCTTCATCTGGAGCTTGCCCCATGGCAGATAAAAATAGGGCTTAAGCTCCAGCCAGGCTGTGTCAGTGGTGAGGGTGCAGCCTCCTTAGCCTGTTAGAGCTTGTGAGTCCTGGTAGCCCTGGCCTAGGGTGAATAATCACACCTACAAACAGGCAAATAAGCGGGGTCATACTGCCTGGCTCCCACCTACACAGGGAAATAGCTTGCCTAGGGGGTTGCTCCTTGTTGAGGAGGGAAGTGAAGGAAAGACACTGACCAAACCCACTCCACCAATTTGTCAGCAGAAGCAGCAGGGTAGGACTGTGTTGGCTGAGCTGGGGGAAGGCGGCTGTGTGCAAGCTCAGGCCCGCGTGGAGAGTGGCGTGTGGGCTGCTGTACGCTCCTGAGCAAGCTGTCCCAGCTGCTGGTGAGAGATATGGCCAAAAACCATCATCAGTCAGACTCTCTGTGGTGGGTCCTAGGAGGGTGCAGATATATTAAGAAACTGTAGCCTTGACTGGACCTTCTGTCATATCCTGTGACAGGACAAGAGGAAATGGCCTCAAGTTGTGCCAGGGGCGGTTTAGATTAAAGATCGGGACAAATTTCTTCATGGAAATGTTGTCAAACACTGGAACAGACTTCCCAGGGCAGTGGTGGAGTCACCATCCCTGCAGATATTTAAAGGATGTGGCACTTAGGGACATGGTTTAGTGGTGAATGTGGCAGTGTAATTTTAAAGGTTGGACTCAGTGGTCCTGCAGTCTTTTCCAACCTAAATGATTCTATAATTCTCTGATCTTATAGTTCTAATTTCTCTATTTGTTCCCGTTGCTCATCTCCTTCTTGTCATCCTCTACTTTCTCATGCCCTCTCACAGACTAGCAGATTCTTCAGATACCAGTGTGTGTGTCATGAGCACAAAGTGAATGCAGTTCTGCAGTTCAACTGATTGCTAACAACAGTTCAACTCAAAAGTTAGCTACTCAGGAGGGCTTCCCAAAAGCCTCCCTTTTCTGCAGTTAGAAAGTGCGTAAGCCGAGTATCCCACATCTGCCACAAGCACTGTGCTGCAAATAGGGAGAGCTTGAAGAAGCATAATTATTAGCTGCAAATCTTACTTCAGTTAGTGTTCTTACATTAGATAGTTGTTCTAAATGCAGCACATCACTGGAAATAAAGTTTTGTTTTCCTCCTTCATATATTGTCCATTATGGCACACGTGTCAGTTTGGTTAATGGCCTGAGAAGCACAACAGAAATCAAACTATCTGTCTATGTTGTCTGAAATACTGACAAGAGGAAAGACACCTCTAGATAAATTTAGCACATATGACTTAGAAGACACAAGTGGAGCATTAAAGGCCATTTTTGCAATGTAATTAATAGCATTAAAGCAATATTTACCTGGAGACAGGAGTCTTCTCTTCCTGGTTTCCACTGCTGGTTTGTCCATGATAAATTGTCGGAATCTGCCTCCCCCCTCCCCCCCCCCCTCCTCAGCAGAAAGAAGCTGCAGACAAGTTTGGTGGTGAACTTATTTGCTCACATAGGTTACTCACACCACAGCTCTCCTGGGCAGCTTCTGTCAGCAGCCAGCAGCGAAGACCCTTTCCAGCATCTGAGTTTACATGAGGGCCTGGCAGGGGAACGTTCTCCTCTGTGCGCAGCCAGCCTCAGTAAATCTCAGCGTGACAGGCTCACAGCCCCGCCGCTGAACTTTTAACTTGAAGCTCTAGCAGGGCGCTGAGTAGCTCCAGCTACATGACACGGAGCTGTGAAAGTAAATCACTTTGCTGGGAACAAGGGGAAGTCCAGCATATTGTTTTGCAGGCTTTGCCTACAGCTTCTTTGCAGTATAAGCATAGAATAGATACACCCGGGAAAGCGGTCGGAGCGGGATGGACTTCCAGCGCAGAGCTCAGCCGTACCCCATCCCAGAGGATGAAGAGGTTGCATACAAGGTCGCTCCTGATGCTCACAACTCTGCAGGAAATGAAGGCGAGAAACCAGTGTCAAAATTGCAACGTAGGCACAGTGAAATAAAACTCTACAAAGAGTTTTGTGACTTTTATGCAAGATTGTAAGTTCATTCTGTTCAGCTTCGGGGTGTAACTGCAGTGACATTACTGGTGTATTGTACATAGTGTATTTTATTATCTGAGATCTGAGCAAGCTGTGCAAGCTGTTCTCTCATCCAAGCTTTGCCACTGTTCTGCTTGAAACATTGCCAGTTGTAACTGTCAACTAAAATTTGAATTGTTACTTTAAATTTCATTATTAATTGCATCAGAATTTTTTATCAGCAGTAAAAATGGCGTTGGAATCTGTAAAGTAGTCTTTCTGCCTTCGGGTTGTTTGACAATTATTCTGGGCAAATGGATAAACTGCTTCATTAATGCAGACGTATTACATACTTCACTAGTTTTACATATATGCTGTGTTTCAAAGTGAAGCACTTCTTCCTGAAGAGAAAAACTTAGTTTTCATTTGTTTTTGAACTTTCTTTCATGTTTTCGCTTGGATTATACTTTATGTACGGCAGTGCTTAACCATCTTAATGCTCTAGCACTGTTAAAGTGATGATGAAAGACCTCAGTTTCTCTTGTGATTATTTGTCATTTAGATTGAATAGGAGGATGGGGAAATTGACTGAGATTTTGCCCCACAGAAAGCATACACAGTCCATGAAGACATTGGCAAGCTTTATAGTTGATCACAGTTTATGTGTACAGTCACTGCAGTTTGTCCATAGGTCTGTCTGTTATGTATGGGTTAGACCATCTGATATACATCTGATCTTCATGTGAAATTTGCCCACTTGTTTCACTGAGAGCAGTGGATATTTGGATTGCAGTTACTGTTTTCCTCATCTGCAAAGATAAAGAGAGAGACAAAAAAAAGTGCCAGCTAATAATAACATGTCAGATGTGACCTTGCGTAGGGCTCTTCTGTGAGACAGTGTAAGAAATAGATAAAACACATTCCATTTTGAACCACGTGCTAGGTGTTAGCTTGCTCCCTTGGATGGCATGCAAGGAATGAATTCAGTTCCTATTGAACATGGAGGGAGCCCAGAGGTCTTATCCCCTTTAAGGGATAAGAAGGAAGGCTTGGCATCTTGCAGAGGACTGCGGGCTCTGCACTTACAGGCACAGCATGATAGCTGTATCAAAACATGTGCATAAAATAATGTCACTTGTCTAATAACCTTCCAGATAGATATTTGAGTCAGTGCTTCTGTCAGCTGACATCAGATTGTAATGAAACTAGACCATTGCCCTATATTTGCTCTCTGCTGCCTCATGGTATTAGGGCAGAGAGGTGATCCTGAAAGGCAGAGCTTTGAGAGTCCAGATATGAGTAAGAAAATGTTTGCAAAGAAAAAATCAAGAGCCTTTTTCTGGCCTTAGTTAGCTGAAACACAGCTGTACTCTCTTCCATAGATGTGGACAGCTACCACACTGCCATTTTTTTTGTCCTGTGCCTTTGAGAAGCAATGAAGGTTGCTGTTTCAGTATTTCTTTGCATCCCTGGCATGGGTTTGTCAGCTTGTGTTGGTCTGTGTGTAAGTCACAGTGGCAGCCAGAGCATTCCCATCCTTCCCCTTGGCCCTGGAGTGGGCTGTGAGCTGGCACATCATGAGCTGAGCTCCCTGAGATAAACCCTAACAAACTAATCAAGAATCCCATGACTTCAAACTAAATTTGTAAAATGACTTCAAGCTATGCAGAGCTCGTATAAAGGATAATTATTTAACTACTCTGTTTTTCATTAATATCTGCCAGACTAGATCCTGCACACTCTTTCACATTGTTCATTTAGAGCTCTGAACTAATGCTGTTATATATATATTTTAGAATTAGAAATTGGTTTACAATAAATAATTCATGTTTTCCTACGTGATGTCAGTCCTCAATCATTAATATTTGCCCTTGTTTTCAGTAATTTTAATGTATTTCATAATTTCATAACTTCGAATTGCCTGTCTTTTTTCATCATAAATGTAAATGTGTCTGTAGTGACAATGTTTCTATTTGGGGTTTTTAATTAATTAGAGCACATTGCAGGGATTGTGTTAGGGAGCGGGGAGAACTGGTAGTTTTATTTCTGAGGAGATGCCACAAGCCATGAAGTTCATTGTGTTGAGCAGCTTAGCACTAGGTTGATACAGTTTGGCTTGGGGAGAGGGGGAAAGACCCACAATCAGTGCTGTTGTCTGTTTAGGCTAATTTTGTGTTTCTGTTGGTTTTTTCGATGACAGCAACATGGCGAACGCGCTCGCAAACGCCATCTGCGAGCGCTGCCGGGGCGGCTTTGCCCCTGCCGAGAAAATCGTCAACAGCAACGGGGAGCTGTACCACGAGCAGTGCTTCGTCTGCGCCCAGTGCTTCCAGCAGTTCCCCGAGGGGCTCTTCTACGAGGTAGGCAGAGGACCCCTCCTGTCCCCATTCCCACTCCTGAGCCTTCACTCCCATACCAGCAGTAGCTACGGGCAGATGGATAGCTTAGAAAGCCCCATGGGAGCATCTGGGCTCTGAAAGAGTATGCCCAGTAAAGGGAGAAGAAAAGCAGAAGCATTTCTATGCTAATTTGGAGGACATCAATGCATGTAACCTTATTTAAATGCGGAGCCTAATGTTATAAGCACTGAGAAAAAAAATGATGGAGATTTTTTTTCTCCATGCGGATTTTTTTCCCTGAAAATTGTGATGTATCGTACCAGAAATACAGAGAAAACACACTTCTTAGAGAAGAAAGTCATATGGGAAATACCAGCATCCTGTGGTCCATAGGAGGTTTATTGCTGAGTTGAGTGATTCCAGCTTGGCATTGGAAAAGAGATGAGCTCTGTGTGAGCATACTGAGATCCAATCCAGACAGGGCCAGTGTAAGATCAGCTCTTAAGTTTAACAAGCCAGAGAGCATTTGAAATTTCCAATTCTTAACACACTTACAAGGGTTAAAACCTGATCCCATTCATATTTCTCATCTCCAGGTTGATTGGCCTCATCTCAGGAGGATATTTTGGTATAGGTTTCATTTTCTTTTACATTCCCCTAGCATGGGGATTCAGAATGTGGCTCAACACAAAGTAGCTTTAGTGAAAGCTCTAGACTGATTCATAAAATGCAAAGTGATTGCTATAGGGAACAATAGATGGTATGAGACAGGGAATTACTGTCAGAGAGATAAGGCCCTGCTCAAGTAGCTTACAGGCCATCACAGGGTAGCAGTTACAGGATTTGTGTCATATGATGATATGAAAAGGAAAATGAGCACGGTGTAAAAGCAACAATTCTGTGCTCTCAGATACAGGTGTCATTCTTTGGCAAGAGCACAATAGTTTATCTTCCACAGAAGCATTTCTGATTTTACATGTCACATGGTGATGAGGAGAGGCTGAGAGAGGAGTGTGGATTGCAGGAGACTGGCTAAGAGGATTCCTGGGGATTTGCTTTTTCTCACCTTGTTTGAGGATCAAAAGGCTCTAGGGATAGTGTTACACAAATTGTAGTAAATCAGCTTCTAGTGTTTCATAAGACATCAAAAGGTGAGCTGCAAGGCAGAATTAATTAAATACAAACAAAAGAACACCCCCCATGATACTTAACAAGTTGCATTACAATTGTTAATATATACTGAGCTGACTTGGTAAAGAGTCCATCTGGACATGTTAGAACTTGAGGCAAATGTAAAGTGGTATGAATATTTCAAAACTAAAATATTTGTAATTATGTTAATAAAATTGTCTTAAACCATTAAAATATATTTTCCCTAAATAATGAATACTTTATTCATTCTTTTTCTGACTGAAAAAGCAATGAGACATTCCAGGAACCTCTTTCAGAGAGTTGAATGGTCCTTAAAGACAAAAATTTGATAAATTGTGCTCTAGGCAGGCTGTATCTCCTCGGGGAGACTGCAGCAGAAAGAAAGTCCTACTTTTGAAACCTAGTTCAGAGATGTTACAGTCTGTGTTGCTCACGGGTGGCCATACCTGAATCTCTGTGGCAGAGGCAAGTATCCTAGTGGTGCTTAGATATATTGGATGTAGGCATTTTGTTTCCTACTGCTACCTTGTCAACATTCATATTCATGATGATTGGACTTTGAGCACTCTCTTACTGAAACATGCTGCTCTCAAAGACAGTAAGTCAGAGGTGAGTGCCAATAGATTGTCCCAGGAATGAAAATAATGCTGTGTGCTAAACATGTTTCGACTAATGTTGCTAGGGGCTTTTTTCAGGCTGGGTAGCCTGAGAAATGTTACATAGAAAATGGAAAGTTGGAGTTAAGAATAGACACTTCTTGACACAATTATTACAGAAGTAAAATAACATTGGATAGGCTGAGGGAGCTAGGCGGGTTCAGACTCAAGAGAGGACTGAGAGGGGACCTCATCAACAGATACAATTATCTGAAGGGAGGGTGTCAGAGGATGGAGCCAGGCTCTACTCGGTGGTGCCAAGCAACAGGACAAGAGGTGATGGGCAGAAACTGATGCACAGGAAGTTCCACCTGATCATGGGGAAGAATTTCTTTACTGTGCACTTGTACAAGCTGCCCAGAGAGGCTGTGAAGTCTCCCTCACTGGAGATACTCAAGAATCATCCGGATGCAATTCTGTGCAGTGTGTTCTAGGATGACCTTGTATGAACAGGAACATTGGATCAGATGACCCCACCTCCAACCTGACCCATTCTGTGATTCTGTGAGAGGAAGGAAAGCCCTGAGCAGGTAGAAGGTGGGCTTAGGTTGGTGAGTGCCCAGGAGTGGCTGACCGTGCTCAGAGGACTTGAGATAATCTGCATGACTGTCAAGAAAAACAGTGACTGGAGAAGAGGGGCAGAAGGGACATCTTCCTCAGTCTGCCTTAATGCAGTCTTTGAGAAGGTGGATGTGTTTGGAGGTGTGGCCAGGTAATGTGTTTTCCTGAGCAGGTTCCCATGGGTAAATGGCATTGTTAGTTACCCAGCAGGAGTTTGTTTTTATTCTGTGCCTGTTTAGCTAAGCTAGTATCTCTTAGAAATTATTTCCAGCTCTTAGCAATTAGGAAGACAAATATTGTTCCCCTGCCTATTGCAAGCCTTGCAGAGCTCTCCCAGTTAGTCATTAAGCTGCTTATCACATTTGCTGTCAAGCGCTGCCATGATAAGCTTTCACACTGTGTTCCATGGGTGGGGGTGGAACTGGTCAGGAGTCCTGTGCTGCAGGACTTGTCTCTGGGCTGCCTTGCAGGCACCTTAATCAGCACAGCTCGCTGTGGTCTGGCACTGGAGCCAAGTCTCTCGCAGACACAAGTGGTGCCATCCACTGCTTTGAGTCTGCACAGCATAGCAGGAGTTTTGTGAATGTCCTCATGAGCCCCTGTTAGAAACGATAGTTTGGATTCCTGAGAGCTGTGTGCTTAATGTTGCACAGAAACTATGGGTAGGGTGTATTTGATTGGGGTTCCAGTTTGCTCAGTAATATCATTTTAGCAAGTTTTTTTATGCACTCAGTCTAAACAAAAATTAGCACAAGCACATTCCAGCAGAGCTACCAAACTCCCTCCTTTGCTGTTAGGTGTGAAGTGGTAGCAAGTCTGGTCTCTTCTACTTCACTGCCTGGAAGGTGTGTATTCCCTAGGGCTGCTCTCTTAGAGGTAGCAGTGCACAGTCCTATACTAATGGCAGAACAGATGGTCATATTTGTTTCTATTCCAGTTGTACCTCAAGTGCTTTCTTGAAATGGTTTTTACCAAAAGCTACCTTAGCAAAACAATCTCTAAGGACTCTCTTTTTGTACAAGTCTTTCCACTTAAGTTAGCTAACAACATGCAGATAAGCTGGAGGTTATTTCACAGTGAGATGTTTTATGTAAAGCCGTTTACCTCATGGACCTTCAGCATACAACAGTGAAATGACCTTGCTTTTAAACTATGTACTATAAAATTTGTCACAGAAGCTCAAGGCTTTCTCTGATGATAACTGCAGGGTCACCCACAAAGGGCAGCACAAAGGAGCAGAGAGGTTGAAAATATAAACAAGACTGAATGGGAACCAACCTGCCTGGCGCAAACAAGAGGGGAAGAAAACCTGTTTGGTCTGTCCAGAACAACATGTGGTGACTTTGAAATCCAGGCAAACCTAAGAATCCCCCATTGGACCATCTGTTTACACAGAACAGGAAGCTTTCCTTTTTTTTTCATTTTGAAAAGGATTTTATCCTGCAGGAAGCAAGCACAATTCACAATGAACCAGTATTTTCCATTACTCTTTGAGAAAATAATAGCCCTGTACCTTCCAATTACTATTTTTTCAAAAACTGAAATTAAAAAGTAATCTGTATTACACTGGAATAGCACTCGATAAATTTCCGGCAGAGACTTTTGAAAAGGTCTGTACTCAGCTAATGTCTTTCTGTTCCTAATAGGTGCAATTCAGGTTGGGCACAGGAATTTTCTCACCATAAATATCTAGTAAAATGTTTCATTAGATCCCCATCCTGCCAGTTGCAAAGTATTTATTATATTTATACTGTATTCGATCCTTGTCATTTCATATTATATATAATAGGTAATCTTGAAACACATTTCTGTATTTTCTGTCCATGCACAAAACCTTACTTTGTGTGTGGTATTTTATGCTATTCACTTTGTTTTGTCTCAGGCCCAGTAAAAAGAAAGGAGTGAGGTTTCCTGCTGTCCTCCTTGTTCCACTGTTTAAACTGAGACATTCAAATCCAAGCATTTTATAGCATATCTAATATTGTCTACCTGGTTTTGACATGCTCATTGGCATTTGTGTCTAATAATAATGGTGCCTGAAGGTATCTAAACATTTCCCTTCATTTCAGCACATATTTGCCTACATGTTTTTACATATTCTTTGGCTAAGCTACTAATCCAGTGCTGTTGAATCTTTTATATGTTTGAGGGTTTTTTTCAATGAGAGCTTGAACTGTAGCTGAACTTACCTGTGCTGTGATAAAAATTCAAATCCCTTAAAATCAATTTAATCTGATCAATGTAGTGAACTTTACTCCTTAATATTTGGACTTGATTATCTTAAGGGTCTTTCCCAACCTAAATGATTTTATTATTCTATGAAATAAGCATCTCTTCATGTTTTGGCTGTACTGCTCCATAAATTGCAAAGATTTCTGCCCCTGGATGTTCTTCCTACACCAACCCCCACCATATGTACTTCCTTTGGTATGCTGGCTCATTCTGGCAGGAAGTGTAGAGTGAGGAAGACATCAATTGGGTTTGGGAAAAATGCCTCTCCCCTCCTGCTGGCCAAGGTTAGCTAATTTCCTGTTCAGAATGTGCTTGATTGCATCAGTTTCAGTAGTCTGTCAAAATTCAGATGTCTCTTGTGATGTAAACGGGTGACAGAAAATGCCTTACACTCTCAGCTGTACTGGAGGAATGGTGTGCTATTAACCCTACATGCTAACTAGTAGGTAAATTAAGTTGGGTGGATGTAATACCTAGCACATGTAGCTCATGGTCTGTTTGTTTTGCTCAGCCCCTCATGTTTTGCTGCCTAGTTTTATCTGGAAACACACCAGACTGTTACAGCACTTATGTTAAGTGCATGTTCCTCATCCCTCTAACACTCAGATCTTTTTCTATTTGCAGTTTGAAGGGAGGAAGTACTGTGAACATGATTTTCAAATGCTTTTTGCCCCTTGCTGCCATCAGTGTGGTAAGTTTCAACTCAAGGTGAAATAGTTCACAGTGATCACAAATAGGGTGTGTCACAAATAGATGTGCTGCCCTTGTATCTGTTCTCTGGAAGGTGCTCATGTTTAGCTGAACATCTGAACTTCCAGAATGAACTTGACTTTGGAGAAACTGGGCAGTTGTTTTTTCTAGAGGTCATAAACCAGTAAGATTTAAAAATAAAATTTGCATTCTTTTAGTAAGTAATTTAGCTGTTGAGCCAGTGTTCCAATAAACAGACCATTCATAAACTCCTGATTTTATACACCATTCATGACTCCTGATTATTTATATCTGTATGTCTCTGTGTGTTGACATTTCCCCATTCTCATGTAGCTGAAACCCTGCAACAAGACTTTGTCATCTGCTTTGACTCTTGTAACCCACCTGTGCTGTCCTACTTCACAGAAACAGAGACAATCTTCATCATCTAGTTATAATAAAGTGATGGTCAGCTGGGCTGGGCCCCCACTGATTTTTTTGAAACAAATACCTTTAAGGCTTCGGTGTCTAATGTCCATCCTACATAATACTGAGGGCTGCTTTTTATTTGCCACTGTTGATCTAAATGCTTGTACATGTGCTGCACTGTTACTACTTGCATGTTTTCTTTTTCCCCTATGTGTGACACATTTTGCTGGGCCAGAGCTGGGAAGTCATTATTTGACTATTCCTTAAACTGCTCTGGAAGCCCTTGTGTTTCTTTGGCACCTTTGGCAAGGTGCTAAAGCTTTAACTTATCTCAGTGAGGCCTTTCCTCGTGTGGAGGGTGGGGGTTGAACATGAAGGGAGAGGAAAGCACATGCTATGGAACTATAAATTTAAGACTGCAGATGTGAACAAGCCGGGGAAGAGGAAGAAATGAGTTGGTGGCAATTTGTGAGGAGCTGTGCTGCCTATCTCCAGGATTTCTCCTGCGCAGTTGGCACAGCTCCCCCTTCTCCTATCCTGTCTCCTGGTATTGCCAGCTCCCTTAGAACCTCATCAAGGTCCTGCCCAGAGCTGGGCTTTTCCACTGCTTGTACTTAAAAAACACATACAAAGTTAGTGGGGCTGTTGTCAATGAGGAGGCCTTGAGCATTCCTGACATGTCTGGAGTCCATTGGATTTTCTTCTTGAAAAGCTGTGACTTCATGGGAATGCTACACAGTTGCATGCTGGATATCATCCACATTGTTTACCTGGAGTTGTTCTCTTGGAGTTGTTCTCCAAAGCCAGAACTCAGCCTCTGGCAGCACTGGGAAGCAGAGCTCCCAACACATTTTGCAGTGCTCAGAGCCCCTGGCTACACTGTCTGTCAGCACAGAGAACAACTGAATCATGTGTGTGATGGACATTGCTCCACTGCCTGTGCAGTACAGTCACACTGTGCATGCAAAACACTAGTCCTCACACTATTTTGTTTCATGCCTTATGGCACAGGACTCCTTGTGGTAGGTCAGAAGTTGTGTGTGTTGGATTGACTGGGCTGCAGCTTCACTGCTCCTTTGCATTTGGACTCCATAGTAGTTTTTTTGCAGGAGGTCCTCAGCCACCCAAGATCTGTTCTATTGTGCCTTGAGTATAGAATACCTTTAAAGGCTTGGTCCTGGTGGAGTAGAAACTCCTGCTATGTGTGTGGCAAGTTAAAATGGTCATATTCTTAAAGAAAAGAAGGAGAAAGATGATTAGGACACAAGAAAGCGCTTATTATATGATGTACTCCATAAATTGCTTTACAGCTTGAGAACAGATAAGTAAAACCAGCAAAGGGACCAAAAAAGGCTTATTGCAGAGAAAACATGGAGTGTGCATATCAAAGGACTTGTATGTAAAGAGCAGAAAGTCCTTCATCAGCAAAGATATTTTCTTCTGACCCATAACAAAAAGCAACAAACAAACGTAAATCCCAGGGTTTGGAATCAGAACTGCAATACTGAAAGCCAAGTGTCCTGCCAGATTTTGGGGTAAGGCAAGGAATGATAATTGCAGTCATTGTAATGATTAATTTGTGAGTTACTTTTAACTTTGTCTAGTGTGGTATTTTACATCCTGGTGTTGTGTTTCTTACAGGTGAGTTCATTATTGGTCGGGTTATTAAAGCCATGAACAATAGCTGGCATCCAGAATGCTTCTGCTGTGATATCTGCCAAGTAGTGTTGGCTGATATTGGATTTGTCAAGAATGCGGGCAGGTAAATCTCCACCCTTCCTTCTGTTAACTGATCATAATAGTGGGACTGAGAGGTTTTGGTTCCTGAGGCTTTCCAGCTCAGATGGAGCAAGTGAAGTATTTTCTGTGATGAGAAGGTCTAATCGTGCATCACAAAACCAAGAATGGGTATCTTAAAATATTAACATTTTACCTACTTCAACACTAAGTTGCATGGAAAACATTTTCTTTATGTGGTGACCTTTTGGGGTCATTGTTACATGTAATAAGAGAGAAAACATTCAGATACAGAAGCAATGTCTATTTTTTTTGTATAAAAATGTTTACTTTCTTTTTCCAACTTGGTTCTCCAATTGTTGTCTAGTTTGGCACCATATTTATTAATAATTGCTCAACATTCAGTAGGACTCTTCACAGAGTGGGATATTTTTGCCAGCTATGATCAAAAGAATGTTTTACAAGTGGATTATATGGCCATTGCCTTCTTATGTATAATACAATATACAGAATTACCTACAGAAGTAGGACCTGCACGCTCATCCAGCTTCCAATCTAAATTTTTAAGATGTTTGAAAGTAAAACATTCATCAATGAGAATCTATAAGAAGCTTTGTTTTCTGTGTTTCAACACAGCTTTAAGTCAGCTGAGCTGAAGAAACGATACTCCTGTGGTGACAGAAAATTAAATGATCACCCTGAACTTGGGCAATCATTTTGGTGCTTTGAACTTGGTTTGCCTTAGCAAGGAACTTGTTTTAACAAGACTCAAAATAGAGCTGATTGAAATGAGGTTCTGAGAGATTTTTGGTTTATATTTTGCACTGTAGTACCTGGTAGCAATATTTACCTCTCTTTTTTTATGCCGTTTCAGACATCTCTGCCGTCCTTGCCATAACAGGGAAAAAGCCAGAGGCCTGGGGAAGTACATTTGCCAGAAGTGTCATGCCATTATTGATGAACAGCCTCTCATATTCAAAAATGACCCTTATCACCCTGATCATTTCAACTGTGCAAACTGCGGGTAACCTGAGTTCTGCAAAGGGAAACAGCAAAATGCTCGGCTTATTTGCTTCATCAATTTACATCTTAAAGTGAAAACTTGTCCTGTACAGCTGACAAGAGGGGGTGGGGTTTGGATGTTTTGTGGCCAGGTGTGTGTTACTTCTTTTGGCTTGGTGGGGTTCAAACAACAGCCTGCTGGGGACTAAAGAAAGATTGGACTCTTCAGGACAAGGTGGTACCTTACAAAATACAAAGTATTGATACAGGTACCATTTCTATACTAGTGAAGTGACAGCTCACTATTCTGCTAGAAGGGGAAGAGAAGTGGTTCTCTTCTGTTGCTTGAATTACTATCTTGCCTATTTTTTTTTTTTTAGTTCACTGGCATCCAAACTTTGTTCTTTCTTTTTAAAAAACCTGCCTTTTTAAAAAGCCTTCTCCCATCTCATTTTATCATCTTCTGCAACTGCAGCACATGAAACTGCACATTTCTACCTCCTGCACTGATGCCGAGATGCAGGATGAGCACTGGAGCATGGAGCATTGTAGGACATAGCATGGATTCTCAGTTGTCTATATCTGCTGCAAAGGAAGCTACCATTGCAGTGCCATAGCAAAGGCTGATTTGAATAACAGCACGTAGTGTTATATCAGTGGCAATCAGTTGAGAGTGTTTGTGATTATGGTCATTTTTAAGTTATAGCTGTTCTCAGTTATCTAACCATGCAAATTACTAAAAAGTAGAGTTTATAACATTCTGCAATGGGAAATGAATAAGCCTAGCTCATGTGGATCTGTAGTTCTCTTTCTCTGAACTCTCATACAAGGAAAATGTAACTAGATGTAGAGAACTACATTTTATTTTCAGTTACAGTTATGCAAATCTAAAATAAACTGGTGATAAATGCCAGAATATAAACCAAACATCTGCAGCTTTCTCACACAGATTTGTGCTGCTTAAGCAGAATGACAATAGCTCAGTAGCAGTTTCCAGAGAGACTCAGTGCACCTCACTTTGCAGCCTGTTCTCAGTTTAGTGTGATCAGGCCTAAACTGTTTTAACTATGTTATATTTGATGCTGCTGCATTACTATAAGTAATATATACATTAATTATAATTTCTAAAGCAAATGCTAAAATTATTTTTTTCACTTCAGAAACTCTCAAGATTTGGCATTTTTGAGTGCCTTTATTCATGCTCTCAATTCATTAACTTCTGAACAGGAAGGAACTTACTGCTGATGCTCGTGAGCTGAAAGGAGAACTCTACTGCTTACCCTGCCATGACAAAATGGGAGTCCCCATCTGTGGGGCATGTAGGAGACCAATTGAAGGCCGTGTGGTGAATGCTATGGGCAAACAATGGCACGTGGAGGTAAACATCAGATGCTGCACAATGTCTCTTACATGTGTAAACATTAGCATATTTATCTGTGATTTTACTGATCAATTTCAATGAAAGGATTCTTAAAGTTTGCAGCAATGATTATAAATGCCTTTTCCAAATCCCTCTTCAGCCTTACTGTGGCTGGTCTTCCACTGTGAAATAGGAGTTATTTCTCACCTTACGGAGAGCTTTGACTGTGAAATTAAAATCAGTAATCAAAGGAAGCACAGCAAGGTCCTTACAAAAGAAAATTTCAGAGCTCAAAGCAGTACATGTGGAAAGGCAGTCAAATCTGTGGCAACCATTAATTGTTTCTATCATGCTACTAAGCATGATAATACCCTTAGGTCTTCCATAGTCACCTGCCACGTACATATTTCTTTAACAGTTCATGTAAAAGTCCATATTTCAAGGCCACATGCAAGATTTAGTTCCACATCTTCCATTTTCATTAGATAAATTGTTTATTCCTTCTGTTGTTTCGAAAGTCTCCTCTAGGAGATGCTTTCTTCACAAGGGTGTAATGATAATGCAGATTATTTAATAATTCTTAATTCTATTAATTGATTAAAAATGAGAGTCCATTGCTTGATTTTTTTTTTGTAACTTTTGGATTGAAATGTTGAAGACATTAAAAGAAATATTATCTTAATGGTCTAAATGTAGAAACAAGAGTTTTAACTCTGCTTTTCAAAATGGCTCAGTAGACTTCAGCCATGTTCAAGTAGTGGACATAGTTAGTTTGCTTTCAAGAAAAAATAACGTTACTACCAAAAGATAAAAAAATGTATTGCAATTTCTTTGTAGCATTTTGTTTGTGCAAAATGTGAAAAGCCATTCCTGGGCCATCGTCATTATGAGAGAAAAGGCTTGGCATATTGTGAAACCCACTACAATCAGGTAAGCTTGCATATTTTTAAAAATGGCATTAATTGGTAAACTCACAAATTGGTTTTATTAGATAGAGATGTAAACCCATGGACATTCTTTTGTCTTGTTAAAGGCACCTGTGGGTGTAGTGGCAATTAGCATATGTTCTGTTGTGTTTAATTTGCACAGGTTTCTCTATTCATCTGTGTGGCATTAGAAAAGAAAACTGCAGGTATTTCACAAAGGCTGGCCAGGACAATCAGCATTAAGTTGTTCTTCAAGCTCAGTGGTACTTAAGTAGAGCTGTTATGGGGCTTTGAGTGTCTGAGGATCAGAGCAGCTAATGACACCTAATCTCTCCTAAGAAGTTAAAGAAGATTTGCCACTCAGTAACTGCGGGTGGAGGCCCCAGTGAGTGGCTTCCCTGCAGCTGCTGCTCTAAGACAGTGTGTTGATATATGCTGTTGCTCAGTCATTAGGTTGATGAAGGCTTCCAAGACTACATTTGTCAGAAGACACCCTCTAGTGACCACTTGCATTTATGTAGAAGTTACATGTGGTGGTACCACCTCTCTCCAGACACCCTTGGACACGTTGGGGAGTCCAACCACACAATGCATTTTTTTCTTTGGAAGCCATCTGTGTCATGTCACATTCACCTCCTTGCTTACATAAATACATGAGGAGGGGTTACACTTGGGAGTTGTATGGCATCTGCTAATTACAGATGGATTCTTAATTAGTCATTAGTGATGAAGGGCAGATGATTGGTGCTGGCACACTTGCAGACTGTAAATGCTGTGACATTCTTAGTAGTAGTGTTGCAGCTGGGATGGGGCAAGTCTGTACTCCAGACAAGAGCTATATGTAGAGTGGAAGTTTTTGGCACTTCTTGTTATATTGTGGACAAATGTTAAGCCTGGAAAAAGAATTTATATTTTTTGTCTTGAATTTTCCTGTTTTTTTTTTTTTTTTTAATAGAGATAAAAATTTTTTACAGTTAAGGCAATACATTGTTTTAGTCATGCATGTAAGTCCAAATGTTACATTTTCTGGTTAGTAACAATATGTATATGACACCAATTACTGTATTTCAAATCTTCAGGATTAGAGAAATCTTGAAACAAAACAAAATCATATTTACAGAGAATCAAAGGTAAATAAATGTTTTCAGCTTTAATATTATCAAGATTTTTTGTGATGAGACGATGCAAAGTGTATCTGGAAAACCAAACCAGACTTGCCAGCATTCTCTTTATTTTACTGGAATAAACAGGAAAGAGATTGTGCCCATCAGCTGAAATACAGTTACTTTGCTAGTTTGAAAAATTACCATCAGTAAAATCATTACATTAAAAATGTATTATTTCTCTTTCCTCTTCAGTTATTTGGTGATGTTTGTTTCCATTGCAACCGTGTGATTGAAGGAGATGGTAAGCAATGTTTCCTTAATGTTCCTTTTTGATGCAAGTTCTCTTTAAAAGTGAAAGTAAGAGGGAAACAGCTCTGTTTTCATAAAAACAAAACCAGACATTCTCTTGACCAGAAATTAAATTAGAGCCAGTAAGTCAGAGACCAAATGGTAGAAAAACCTTACATCATTTCATGATGGTAGAAGACCACCCCGTGGCCAAAGAGAACTGTGAAACCCCATAGTGACATGCAAAGGCCAGAGATGCTGGAAGATGCTCAGGAGTGGCTTCTTTCCATACCATCTTCAAAAAAGAACATGTGCAAGGGTGAGAATGAGCATACAGGCACCTCTACAAATTAATTTGTGGATCATGAACCAAATTTGAAAAACTGTTTAGATACTGAAAGACATAGGTGGGTGCTTTTAGGAATTTTTTTTAAATGTCTTGTTCCCATTAATGTCAGTTTGAATCCTGGAGATATTTGCCTATTACAGGCACCTGTCTTTTGAAAATCTAGGCTTATGATAATGTCACAAAACCAGGAATGATCATACTTGGAAATATATGGCTTGTAAAGGCAGAACTGCAAGTAATTTGTTTTGTTATTGTTTGATTGGGTTTTTTGCGAGAAGGGGGTGGTTTTGAGGTTTTTTTTTGATAACTAGCTCTGATAAAATGTCAAAAGCAAATTATTCTACCTGAAATAATGTGACATTATGTGCCTATTTACCCCATCCAGAATAAATACTATGTTAGCCTAATGTAAGCCAAAGGCATTAGCAAAATAGGAGGAAGCTTCTAACATTCAAAAAGAGACATAAGCTAGTTTATAGTCATGTAACTATAGGGTAAGACATCTCTGTATGATTCTAACCTTTCACCATATAATCTGACACCCATATTGTAAGTTTTGGTCTCTAAACAGAAAATAATACAGTAGGCACTAATTTCTTTATTTTCAGTGTATGTCTTCAATTACATTTCTTCTTTCATTTCTGTACACAAATTTTGAGTCAGCTGTCACAAATTTAGTATCCAGTATTGCTCTCTGTCTGGTGAAACAAATATCTGTAGCAGCAGTTTTTCAGGAGGGTGTCTATGACCGCATTATTGGCATTGCTTGGGAGCAAAGACTTTCATCTGTCTAGTATTATGCTGGAAAGTAGTGGGAATAACTGTATATCTGTGGACATGCTTGCCCCATATTGCAGGAAAAACTCTCTGCATGACAATCCTTTGGTTCTCCTTGTTGTTGACAAAATACTGTGAGAAAAAAAATGAGGGAGTGAGTGAGAAAAACATTTTAAGACAAATATTGTCCTGTGTTCTCTAACTAAGGAAAAATTTGGCAGTGAAAACTGGAAATCTGTACTAAAAGAGAGAAAGAACAGGAACTGGATTTACCTGCAGAACAAATAGGAAATAGTTACTTCCTCTGGAAAGCAAAGAATAAAGAGTCTCTTTTTTTATCACCTTGGTAGTGCTGATTTATCAGCAGTGTCTGGCTGCTGGCTTCACATTATTTTCTTCAGCTGGGCAAGTGCAACTGTTGATTGCAGTGCAGTCTGAACTAGATCTGAGAAATGAACCTGAATGAAAACAGAAACACAATTGTGCTGGATTGCTCTTCAGCTGGAAGAATTTCCTGATTAGGCTGGCCAAGTTGGAACCTGGCCTCACAGAACCATTGCCTGAGATCAGCTGGATTTGAGATGAAGTGGAAGCAAAAAATAGGAGGCAAAAATAGGTTAAGCTGGTCTTGCCTCAGAGACAGCTGTATCAATGCTGCACAGTCCTGCTTCATTACACTCTAAAATGTGCCTCACCAGTCTGGCCATGTTATTGTTACAGTCCTTGATACAAGAATCAATGACTGTTCTTCACACCTCATGAATATGTAAACTTAAAAATTTTTGTAATCACCTTTTTTTTTAATTGGTAATGCTGATGATTTCTTTTTTCCTATCTCCTCAGTTGTGTCTGCTCTGAATAAGGCCTGGTGTGTGAACTGTTTCGCTTGTTCAACTTGCAACACTAAGTTAACCCTCAAGTAAGTTCGTGGATAAGTGTGATGTCTTCAAAATGTATCAGTGGTTCCCTTCAAAGTGTAGATGTTGCTATAGTGTAGCTGCTACTGTATGAAAAACATGTAAGCAGCACAGAGAAAATAAGCTGCCTCTCTCTCCCTCTTGCTCAACTTGGTACTGTACATCTCTTTCAGCAGACTCTTCAGGTCTTCCTTCAGTTAGTCTTCCTAACCCTTCTCCTTTTCCATCCTTTATTTTTTCTCGTTTAACTCTAAAGGGATAAGTTTGTTGAAATTGATCTAAAACCTGTCTGCAAACACTGTTATGAGAAAATGCCAGATGAATTTAAGCGACGACTTGCCAAACGGGAACGTGAAGCAAAGGATAAAGAGAAGCAGAAAAAGAAAAAGCCAATCTGTTTGTAAACTTCTTTTCCTTCTCACCACCACCTCTGCTCCTTTCTTCTTTGGTTAGTCCTAAGGATGCTTTTTTTTGCACTTTTGCATGAACTTATGGCAGTCAAAACCAAAGCATCTTTCACACGAAATACTAACTTGTTATTGCATTATCTTATGTTTAGTCTGCAATTAGGTTTGAAAGGCTTTCTAAATTCCACAGTTAATAAGTAGGGATTTTGGGTAAAATCTGCATAACTTACTCAACAGGGTCTTGTAATCACTGTCTACACCGTATGTAACCGTGTAAAAGTAACTTAATGTATTTCTATAAATTGGGGGGTTAATTTTTTGCTTGTGCATATTTAATAGGAGATTTTTTTTTTCACTATCTCATCTGGTAAAACTTTGTCTGGTTTTTTGCTTTGTTTTAGGAATAAATTTGTTGAATTTGATATGAAACCTGTCTGCAAAAAGTGTTACGAGAAGTTTCCTCTAGAGCTGAAGAAAAGACTGAAGAAATTAGCTGAAACTCTGGGAAGGAAGTAAAGACTTCATCTGCTCTCCTCTTCCTTTGTGAAAATCTTACAGATATTACTTGTGGGGGGAAGGGGGAGTTGCTGCTTTAGAGGCTGCAGTCAGACAACAAATGCTGATGTATGCCTTCTATCAACCCAAAATATATTAAGATTCTCTATTCTCTTTACATGTATGCTTATTCTTTGACAAACAGACCATACTTCCAAAATAAATACCAGCTCACCTGCAAGGTTTCTGACCAACAATGCCATTGTACTGATGCAGGTGGCCCATTCTGTACACTAATTCTCTGCTGAACTCTTCAGAGAAAGAAAATTTGCTTGTGGACACCACCTGTGAAAAAAACTTCACAAATGTGCCCAGCTTTAGGGACATGTATTATCATTTATGTTAGTGAAAATATTAACCTTTGTATTAAGCATGCAGACAAAACTTGCCCAGCTCAAGTGATTTGGGCAGGAAACCAGTATACTTTGCCTCATGGAAAAATTCACACTTAGATTTCAGGCCAATTTGTTTCATTAAGGAGCCTTGTTTCAGATGGTTTGAAAACTATCAGATTTCTAAATACAGCCACTGTACAAATTACACACTTCTGATAGGTTATGCTTACATGATGAATGTTTCTACATCAGGCTTAGCATGAGAGATACTTATATAAAAAATGTATTCCAATTGCAAGAAATGAGCATACTCAGAACTACTTGAATTTTGCTATATTCCACTTAAAGTAACACATTAACTTCTATATATGCTTTTGCATTCTATTTACTTTTTGTGCCTTATTCTGCTGGACCATACATAACAGTATACCATTAAATATATATAGTTTTATTTTTTATTTCCTATTTTTATGCAGAAACTATATAGAAGGTATTTTCAAAAGATAACATACTTTGCCTTAATTATACAGGATGCAAGATGCATTTTATTTGAAATGTGAACAACTGCATTTAAAATTTAGCTTTTAGACTTCATTGATGTTCAGAACAATATTGAAAATGAGTATTTCAATTAACTGGCAATATTACTTTTACACCTCTGAGTGTAAATATGCAAAGTTTGATCCTGCTAGGATCTACTTCTTTAGCCATGAGCTTACAAATAATCAAAATTCTTTGTAACATGCATTTGATTGTTTAATACTATTGAGTTCTGTCCAAGCAAATTTGTTTTATTTTTCCCTTTCTTCTAGAAAATACAGCTAGTAGATCTCCTTGATGGTACGAAGTATGCAAACATTTTTTTTTATTTTTGTACACTAGTGACTTAAACAGATTTTATGTAATTACAGAACAGGAAGTAAAATTTTCTTTCCTGTATATGAAAAATTAATTACTTTAAAACATCTGCTTTCCTGTGTCATCAATAAAGGCCATGTTATTAAACCTTGTATTGCCTCTCTGAAATAAATGCTTGAGATGGGTGGGAAAGCAGTAAGGCTCTCTTGGGTCCCTGAGCTTTTACCTGTGGCTATGTAAATACTTCCTTATTATCCTGATTTAAAGGTAGCTCTAAGGTTCATAAAAGTTTGTTTCATAAAGAATGGCTTGATTCTTCTGGATATTTTCTGAATTGGCACAGTCACTAGGTTTTCCTAAAGAAAGTATCTTGTCTGAGTGTAAAACATACAGTCTCCTGTTAACTTTTTCTCTCCAGTTTTCACTGTAATGAAATTGTCACCCCAAACTTCCAGTTTATTGCTAGGTAGGGTAGTTTTTGACTGTTATCCGACATAATTATTGAATGCCATAACACTCTGACCCTGTTGAAGCCTACAAAAGCTTAAAGTGTCCTCAAAAATTGTTTACTTAACTAGCACAGTAGCCCTGCTGGAATTTTGGACTGTGCCATGGATTCAGTAGATCATACTCTTGCTTCCTCCTGAAGTTGTAACTGACTTCTAGGTTTTTCATGTTACCCTGACTGTCCATCTGTCCCTTCAGCCTATGTGTGCCCAGCCTTACTGCCCAGAGTTGGGAAAGGTCACCATCCCCGAGGCGAAATGCAAGACCTGGCTCACATCCACATTGCTCAGGGTTACATCCATCTGCAGCACAGTGGCCTCGCATTTCCTCTCCACTCTGGTGGCCCCTGGGGCCTGACACAGGCTGGGCTTTTCCATTTCCAAGTTCCTGGTGGTGAATGCTCTGCTGCAGTTCACCAAGGCAGCACCTTCTGTTTCATGAACTCCAGTGAGTGTATGCCAGGCCCCACGATGTAGCACTGGAAGCATCTGGGGGCACCTGAGGGTTCAAAGCCTGATGAAGTAAGGAAAAGTGTTGGTTGGAAGGGACCACTAGAGATCAGCTAGTCCTGCCATCTGCTCAGAGTGGTGTGACTTCAGAATTGCATCAGTGCAGAAGGTCTTGCTTGGCCCCACTGAACATCACCAGGCAAGGTTTCACAGGCCTTTGTAGATACTGTGTTCCAGTGCTTCATCACCCTCATGGTGAAAATACTATTACTGGAGTCCTACCTCAAAGGGAGAGTTCCCCAAATCCATACTGCTCTCTTGGGAGCTGTCTTTGGCATGAACTGTCATTGGTATAATATCCCTGGACATTGTCATGAAGAGGATTAATTAAAAGCAGTTGCAAAGCAGAGCCAGGGAGCGAACTAGCAATTAGGCAGCCTGGATAATTACACATCTGGTGTTGAAGCTCACTTCCTGGCCCAGCAGTATTATAAATAGTTTGCATAGCTGCACATACTTTCCTGAAAGAGGAGGAGTCTAGTAGTGTTTTTCTACCCCTGACCCCTGTAAGGTCTGTCAGGGAGTCTATGAGCCTGGGATTTGGGAATGGATGCCTGGGAAGCTTTGTCCCTTTCTGCTGGGACCACCAGGGACTGGGGTGCCACTTCCACAGCAGTGGGTGAGACAGTGTCCAGTGCCAAAATACTGGACCTGGCCCATATGAAGGCAATTTCCCATGCCTCCCCATCAGCTGAAGAGCAGTAATATTCTCCAGTGAGCCAACTAGACTCCAGTGTCCTCCTCTGCACCAGCACCAACTTATTATTTAGCCTAGCAGGTGCAGATAACAAATTGTTTGATAGTCCCAGCTGGAGCCACACCATTAAAAAGTACAGAGGAAATAAAAAAAGATTTTTTTTTGGTGGAATTAAATCCAATGTCTAAATAAACCACCATTAATGGAGGAAAGAATAAAAGAGAGGATTAAATCTTTCAGCCAAGGAATCTTGCATGGATGATGCTGGTCTTAAAGAAAAAGTTGGCTATGTTTCCTTATTTTTCCTGCAAAGAGGGTAAGAGCTGTGGGGCTGTCAGTATATTTTAGGCGTAGCAGGAATCCTGTGACTGTCAATGAGTTGCTTGAGATTGAGAACTGGAGAAATTTTTAATTACACTTCCTCAGAAACACGGCCCAGTGGCCTCATTTTGACCAAAGCATCTGAGCTGGCAGGAAAGATGGCTAATTCCAGTGAGCAGAATCTGAGGCTTCCTGCTGGGAATTTCGCCACGGGGCCACCATCCTCGAGCCACCAAACCCGTACAACTACAACTTGCCAATCTGGCCTGCCTGCCTGCCTCGAGGGTTGCTGGTCCATCTTTTAGTCCATGTTCACAGCTGTACTTAAGAGCTTAATTGTTTAATTACACTGTTCACAGTGCCTGGAAAAAAAGGTTTCTCACCACAGCTGCCACAGTATTTGGAGACTCATTTTCCAGAGCATTGGATCTCAGTAAGAAGGCCCTTTATTGCTGCTCTGAACCACCAAGTACAGAATCATAGAATGTTGCAGGTTGGAAGGGACTTTAAAGATCAGTCCCAAGCCTCTGCCATGGGGGACACTTCCCACTGGGCCAGGCTGCTCAGAGCTCCATCCAACCCAGCCCTGAAAACTGCCCAGGATGGGGCACCCACAACCTCTCTGGGCAACCTGTGCTAGGGCTCCACTACCACCACAGTGAAGAATCTCTATTTATATCTGACCTAAACTGCCCCTCTTTTAATTGTACCCATTACTCCTCGTCCTATCACCACAGTTCCTGAGTCCCTGTCTGCCTCCCTGCAGACACTGGAAGGTCTCTTCACCTTCCCTTTGCCAAGCTGCACAGTCCTCAGCTCCTCACTGTCTTCTAGGGGACCTGCCCCAGTGCTCCTCTCGACCTCGTGTCACTCCTCTGGACCGCTCCAACAGCCCCACGTCCTCCTCATGGTGAGGGCGCCACAACTGTTCCTTAGCTGTAGGCAAAAATTTGTTATTTTTATTTATTTATTT
>VZRX01013582.1:32375-65735 GCA_013398075.1 Notiomystis cincta | reverse complement strand
CTTGGGCTCCTTGGCCCGGCCTCAGCCGTGGCGGTGGGAGGAAAGGGGATCCCTCGCTGGAGGGATGTCTTGCTGGAGACACTCGAACGCCTGTATCGCCTGCTCCAGGTGATCGAGCCTTGGGAGGGTGTTGGACGAGATGATCTCCAGAGGTCTCTTCCATTCCTGGCTGTTCGGATATTCTGTGGGTTATGGTGTCTTTGGGAGGATTTCTGAGCGCGTATTTACTTAAGGTCTCCGTAAATCGGTGGGGGAAGCTGAGGGAGGACCGAGGTGTTTTGCACACTGGAGATGCTTTCTCCAGCTGGGAGCAGTGGTTTACTAGAGCTGTGCACCTGTTCTTTACAGCTGGTGAGCCCTAGGGTAGTTCTAAAGAGTCCACGAGTTCTTTGAGTACAGGCTTCTTCAGTTTTGTGAGAGTTTGGTTCCTGTGTTTCCCGAGTTTCGTTTTTTCAGAAGA
This sequence comes from Notiomystis cincta, assembly GCA_013398075.1. Lineage (NCBI taxonomy): Eukaryota > Metazoa > Chordata > Aves > Passeriformes > Notiomystidae > Notiomystis > Notiomystis cincta. The sequence continues at coordinate 65,275 of VZRX01013582.1, read as the reverse complement.
ATCCGAACAAGGAACATGTGAAACACTTTCAGTTTCATGTGTCATTGATGTGCTTGTCTTTGTAGCAGTATTAAGAGGGAAGGAACTGAGAAAAAATAATCTTTCTGTTGTATTTTAGTAACTGGACAGAAGGATAAGGATCTATGCATAACTTGATACCATTTTTCATTATATCTGGAAAAGGATCACAGTGAGCAGTCTAATGCAATTCATGGGAGCTGTTTAATCCTGAAAGATCCTGTTCTACTGCTCTTGAATTGATTTTTTTTTTTTAGTTAGAATATTCAGCACTGTGTTGTGTAGTGTGAATACATCCATGTTCACCATTATGCAGTAGGGCCTTTGTGCAGGCCTTGTGTACAGCATCGTTATTTGTATCTCTTTCCCAACAGCAACAAAGTTGCTCTGTGGCTTAATTGACTTGGGTGCTCTTTAGAGCAGCCGGTGTCAAGGGCATGACTCTCAGATCATAGGTGCTCTTTAATTGTTTTGGTACTCCTACTGAACTCAACAACAAAATAAATCCTCTCCCGTTGTGCTTAAGACCAACTGGTGCATATTTACTTGTTTGGTTTTCGGTTGGTTTTTTTTTTTTTGGCAAGTAATGCTTAGTGCAGTCACTGGTGGAAAATGTTACTGATTTTCCTGTGTTGATTTAAGGAGGGGGTGCTTATAAGGCTGCAAAGCATTTATTTCGAGGTTTCTTTTCATCTCTGTTTAAAAGGAAATGCCAAATGCAGCTCCACTCTGACATATTTCAGTGTTTCCCTTTTATAACAGGCTTCAAAAATAGAGTCTGGAAACTTGAAGTATCCTAGGAGGCCTTCTTTCATTTTTAACTGCTTCTTAAAATTTTGCATGAATAACAGCGGTGAGAGGGAGGGAGACTCATAATTCAAGTGAATTCAGAATGTGCACACCTGTTTGGAATCAGAGATGTAACTAGCTCCACTATTTCTTGGTTCAAAAGCAAAATTGTTTTTGAACTGATACTGAGAAATCAAGCTTTTAATTTGTCTGGTTTACTTCTACCTTTTTGCTTGTAATTTTGTCAGTTCTTCAACTCCTTTCACTTCTCCTCCTGATCATGCTTCTGCCACTTTGCTGCCTTTGTAGCTTCCTTGTTCTACCTCCCAAAAATACTTTTGGAGATGTTTCGCCTCTTGCTCATAGGATGTGTATGTTAAAAGTTATTTTAGTCAGTAATAAACTACTGCATAAATGCATTTCTTGCCCAAACTGAGAATGACTTAAGTAAAAGTTGCTTTTCCTCAAGTATAGTAGTGTCTAATGACAGTACACTACAGTAGGGCTAAATGACAGATCTCTCTTGATTTGTAGAATATCTTTTTTCTTTGCTACATTGCAAAGGAATAAACTAAATGTAAGTGACCTTATTCTTCCACTCTCTTTAATGAAATACCACGTGTATAAAGGCTTGTTGCTTTCTTCTCTTGTAATCTCTATTTTCCTAGTAGCTTTTTTATAGCAAAAACTTTTATTCTTTTCATTCTTAAACATACATCTTTCAGAAACAAACCCTTATATATGATGAGTGGATTTGAGCTGATAACGAATCATCAAATTCAGTCACTTGAGTATTAGACATTGCTGAAAAGAAAGGTCACTCGTTAGGGAATTACTTTTGAAGTACTGAATGCCTAAAGTGTGTTTGTCATGGTTTTTCTCCTTCAGAAATCGATGAAAGGATTCCTCTTTGCTAAGCTGTATTTTGAAATAAAAGAATATGAACTTGCTAAAAGGTAACATGCATTGATGGACATTTGTTTTTTTTTTGTTGTTCTCTGAAGTGTGAAAAGAAAAGCTGTGTTTATATGAAGTAGACCAGAGAAACCAAGATGAATGTCATGCTGCTTTAAACTAGCAGTCAGTGTGGATATTGAGTGTTATTTAAATCTTTGTAAAACAATAACCTGAAAGAAGATAAGTTATGTGGTACTGAAAAAACTGACCTGGCTGAATTGGCTGGGGTTTTGTTCATTGTGTTAAATAGTTCTTACCATTTTTGCAAACTCCTGCTTTTGTTTTTTTAATCAACAGAAATACTGGCTGATGAGTAAGTAGCATTTGAACAGGTATAAACCATGGTGCTGCTTACTTATAGGTTCTGACAAAGTGTCTGGAACAAAACATGTCTATACTTCTGTGTGTTCTGACCAAAGCATCTAGGACAAAATATGTCTGTGTGTCCTGTACGGCAGATGAAGCTGCCGTTAGAGCTCGGGTGGGAGGAGGAGTGTTAGTGAAAAATACTGGTCAAATAACTGACTTTCTTCCCCCCTTCTTAGATATATATCTACATACCTCAATGTACAAGAGAGAGATCCCAAAGCACACAGATTTCTTGGACAAATTTATGAAGCTGAAGATAACGTAGAAAAAGCTTTTGGGTGTTACAAGGTAAGTACTACATTCACCCTTACTGTTCTGCTTTATTCCTTTATAAATGGACTTCTAAAACCTTTCTGTGCTGGCCATTCTCAAACCCATGGAAGAACACATGCTCCTGGGAAAACTGTCATACACATTTGACAATGGAGAGCACATGAAGCACTGCAGAGAGGAGTCTTCACTTGATATTGCTTGCTTCTGTAGTATATTTTGAAGTTGCTTCTTTGGTTTTTTTTCTTCTGGACTTGATCTTTGTGCTGCCTGCTATTAAATTCTCTCCAAGTCATGCATTGCCTCTTGGACTACTGTTGTAGAATCTTATAATGCAAACTGTGATGACAACTGGAGTTTATTTGCTACTAGAATGCTGTAGGCCTACTGTGTTATTTGTTTGGTTGGTTTGAAGAGGGCAGGTGCAGAAGGGAGGGACAAATCTAACTTTGATTAGGCAAGCATATAAATGTCAAATTTCCAGTTGGGTTGCCTTTGTTCTGGTTTTGGAGAGAAGGATGTGCTCAGAAGTCTGGCCAATAAAACTATGTATGAAGTGCTATCACAGTTCTTAAATTGTGTCTTAATTTTTTTAAAGTTTTCCTACCTGGCTAGGCTAGAGGTCCTTATAGTCCTGCTGTCTGTGTATAGCAGTAGTTAGTGGTAGATGCAGAGGATATGGTTTTTGCATTATTTCTTATGCTGTTCTGAATTTCAGCAGTTCTATTTGGGTGAAGTAAACTAGTGGTGACATGTAGAAAGGCTTTTCTTATGTATTCTGTATTTATAGATTGAACTGATTTGAATATGTTACTCTTACCTGTTCTACATGGATCATGCTAAAGTTGACTTTTTTTTTTTAACTCCTGTGTCTGCGTGGGGAAAAATAGCGTTCTGTGGAGCTGAACCCAACACAGAAAGATCTTGTACTGAAGATTGCAGAGTTACTATGCAATAATGACATTACTGATGGAAGAGCAAAGTACTGGGTTGACAGAGCTGCTAAGCTCTTTCCTGGGAGCCCTGCTATTTACAGGTTGAAGGTAAGTTCGAAATTGCCTCTGTTCAATGGCTTGAACAAACTTTCAGCACCTGTCTGGAGTGCCTTTTGCATGTCACCTCAAGCAAAACTCTTCCTGACTAAATTATTTTAGAATCTTTAATATTAAAACTATTAGATGTTACACTCTTTCTAGTCTGACATTTCTGTCCAGCTTTAAAGGAAGCTGCAGCTGCATGCTTTCTAATGTTTCAAGTTTAATCCTCTTCCAAAATGCTAAGAAACTGTTACTTATCACAGTCAAGAAGTTAAAGACCACATGGGTGTCACTTGCAGGAAGGTAGCTGATCTGTGAACTCAGACTTTCTTGCTTTACACTGCTTTTTGTTTTTAAATCTGTATTACAGTCATTTCTGCGGAGTGTGAGAAATGCTGTAATTCTCAAATACTGTTTAAATACTTTGAGGCATGCAATGTCACTTTTGCCCAGGTATATTAATTTTGTGTAGCTGGGCAGCAGCCACACTGAAGTGTCAAAGTGGGTTTTTTAAGCAAGGTAGTTATGGCATCATATGCTGTCATTGAACCAAATGGTTTGAGAGCATTTCTTACTCTTGGTAAGAGGCTAATTCTTCTGAGTATTTTCTTCTGTGGTAGTTTTAAAAAAAATTTAAATATAAAAATAAATGCTTATAATAAAAATGTAAATAAAGATGTTTAATATTAAAATGTACATTTTAAAATATTGGAGTTTTTCATCAAACTTTATGTAATACCTGAAAGCAATTAAGAGTATTCTAGGTTGAGTGATGTAGTCTATGTAATAGAGGAAAGAATATTGTCTGGTACTGTAGTTGCTCTAAAGACTGATGTGGGAAATGAAATATTAACATGTTGCCTTCATGTTTCAACAGGAGCAGTTACTGGATTGTAAAGGTGAAGATGGGTGGAATCAGCTTTTTGACTTGATTCAAGCAGAACTTTATGCAAGACCAGATGATGTCTACATAAACATCAGACTAGTTGCACTCTACCGTTCAAATAACAGATTAAAGGATGCTGTGCTCCACTGTCAGGAGGCAGAGAAGAGAATACCTTTGCAGTCAAGCCTGGAATGGTGTTCCTGTGTTGTAGAGACATTTGAGGTGTTTAATCATATTTTGATCCTGTGGTAGTCTTCCGTATCTTTTTACCTGGTCTATTTCTTAGTGTCATTATTCTGACAGCTATTTCTCAAGGGATTTAACTCCTTCAAATGCAAGGCTACTGAAACCAGTGGAATTACAAAATACTTCTTGTGGTTTTTTTTTAATTTGAATTTTCTCCCTAAAATTAAGCTTTATAGAGCTATTGAGTTTCTAACTTCAAAAGCTGAGTTAGACGCAGCAGTTCCATTAGGGATAAAATTGCTCAAGCAAATAGTTCCCTGGAACTTTGCTGCTGAAGAATATGTTAAGGTCTCACCTGTGAAACTGGATTATTCAATAAATGCTGCTAGTGTGTTTTGGAGAAGTACTGCCCTTGCCTTCATGGAAGGATGACTGTTCCTTATCCTGTGATGAACTTTCTTCTTTAGGAATATCTGGAATCTTTACAAGACTTGGAGTCTGATAAAAATAACTGGAGAACTATCAAGAAAGATCATCTGCTGGCCTATTCCAGCTTTGTCAAACTGACACTTTCCTCTAGAGATGTTCAGGAATGCAGAGAGTCACTTGAAAGGTACTGTTTAAACTTTCCTGTGGTAAGAGAAAAACCTTCTAAAAATTGTTTGGAATCACATAACATCTGCCAAGCTTCTGTTTCACAGCTTAGCTTGTTTTTGGATGGGAGAGGAGTTTCTCTGTACTGGCCACCAAGAGTGGTTCTTACTGGGTGTGAACCCCAGGTTGTCTTTTGACAGCTATTTGAATAGTCAGCCATGGAGAAGACTCATTCATATCCTGGTCTTTGCACCTTCTTTCCCTTCAATTAGAAAATGTTGTTCAGTACTTCTGCAATGGATTAATCCAGATTTCCTAGACAACTGGATAAAAACACGTACCCTAAAAACTCCAATCCAAACAAAGCAACAAAAAAAAAAGTCAAACTGAAAAGCCAAAACTACTACTTGTGTATTAACTTTATCCTAGTCAGTCTGTTCTTAAATGGCACAGCACACTGGAGCAATTAGGAACTTTGTGTGTATAGCATAACTGGGAGGGAGGAAACCATCTAAAGTAAGAATAGGCTCCTTCATAGAAAACCGGTGGTGTTACAGCTGACTTAAAGGTTTACCATCTGTGTTGCACCTAGAGTAGTATAAAAGAGTATTTGTAGTCAATAATTTGATTAAGATCTGTGTTTCTTTCTTGCCATTATCTTTCCTTTGTTACTGTTTTTTACTGACTTTGTTCCTCAGTAGTATAATGGCTGTTATATTGTGTTTTGTAAAAAATATTCTTGAGTCTGTTAATCTTGCATGAGTATTTGAATCATTACAGAATGGATGAGGAATATTTAATACCCAAATATGTTTTATTTTTCTCCTCTATCATTGAACGTGTTGGACTTTCTGCTTCTGATTTATTTGAGCTTTTTGAGATGTTTACATCTGAAGCACTTCCAGATCATGGCAATGCTGACAGCCATTATAGTCTTCTCCAGTAATTGAAAAATTGTTTTAACTGTTCTCTGGAAAGCCTCTCCCAAGTGGGGATTGTATAGTAATCTACTGGTATTAGAATTTCTATAGTACTTTCTGTTTTTGAAGAGCCTTTTAAATGGTATTTTGGACCTTTCTGATAGATGAACAAAAAGAAAGGGCAGAGTCAATAATACTTCCTGTATGTCTCTGAATTTGCAGTAGTGAACAAGTTTATCCACGTGGTTCAGGACAATAGTTTTGAAAGTAGCTGTGCAAAAATGTGATGAAAAAGACTAAGTATCTAGGTAATATTTACTGTAGAAACAGTACTTACCATTGACTGACTCATGAAGTTACTCAATTCACAATTAAATAGCATGAACCAAAATCAGCTGCTACAGCTTTTACCAGGACTCTGTTTAGAATGAGTCTTCTCTGCATTTTAGTTTTGACCGTGCGCTTCAGTCAGTAAAACCGTACGTGAGTGTGGCTGACGAGTTGTCTCGTACCTATGTGGAAATGAAAGGACAGCTGTACATGCATGCTGGAGCCTTGCTGCTGAAAATGGCCCAAGACAATGAGGCACAGTGGAGAGCTATGTGTGAACTAGCAGCATTGTGTTATCTCCTGAGTTTCCAGGTAAAGGATTTTTCAGTTTAAGCCTTCAGTTGATGCTTTTCTTGAAATGTTCTTGCTGTGCATGTGTTGAATTCCTGTGTTCCTGAGGTGAGCTAGTGTTTGTGAATCTAAAGGGGAACTCTGTCCTTACTTGCCAAATCCTTCTCTTTCACAATTGTTTAAAAGTTTCAAATGACATGAATGGGGTAAAAGTATACCTTTAACTGTTCCCCTTGCCAGAGTAACCTGATTCTTAAGTATTAGTGCATCTATTCCCTGCAGTATATTTCCTTTTTCATAATACAACAAATACACATGTTGAGTGTTACTCTTATAGGGAGGGGAGGAGAAGAATTGAATAGTCCCATATACTTGTTGGATAGACAACAGAATTTTAAAAATCAAGGTTCTTTTCCTTATGAATTCTTTGCCATGGCTGTCCTTTTTATACCATTGCTTGCATTGCAGATATTACTTGTTCTTGTGTACACTTAATGTTACTTTTAATAGCCATAATTGCACATCTGTGTGCTTAGGTGGGTTTTCTGCTCTCTTTGCCCATCCCACACAGAACCACAATCCAATGTATGTACCTTCAGAATAAATAATACCTGTTTTCCTATAGCTTCCTAATGCTAAAAAGCTTGTTTCCTAATTTCTAAGATTCATTTAAATGTCATGCTCTTACTGTGAAAAACGTGTAACAATTTTCTCCTTACTTCACCAGGTTCCTAAACCAAAGTCAAAACTCATCAAGGGGGATCAAACTGGACAAGATATGCTAGAAATGTTGGCCTGTGATCGAAAAAGCCAGTCTGGTAATAAAAAAATAGCTGCATAGTTTCATTTTAGTGCTGCAGATTTACTGTAAAGGCTAAGATTTGTTAAAGAACACATTTTGTGTATCTTGTAACCTTATTCCTCCAATATATATAGTAAAACCTTATAGGTTCTGACTACATGTGTAAAACAGCAGTTTCATTCTGACACCTGAAGTTATTTTTCTCCTCTTAAGCATGCTGTTAGAGTGTGTTCTCTTTGTTTCAGTGGTAGTTGGGGGTTTTTCCTCCTTTTTGACTTTCTAGCATGCTACGGTAGAATTTAGCTTTTATCATCTGTTAAATCTACTGGAAATGGCTTCTGCCTGCTGATGCTATTTTGCAAGTATTTTTAGCCCCAAGAGGGAAAGAAAACATTAATTTGTTTCCCTAATATTTTCATCCTTTCACTTGTTCATCAGCTTTGTTCTTTTTTTGCTGCCAAGTATAGACAGTGTTTCAGTCCACAAAATTTTTAGAGGGCCTAGATGAAAGCATATGAACCCTCTAGACATCAGGTTCATTCACTTCAGAATGGATTTCGTTAATATAGACTTCTGTTTGTATTACAGGTGTTTATTTTAAGGTCACTTCCAATGCCTTTAGAATAGTCATGGTAGGAGGGCTTTGTTTTCCTAAAGAACTGGATGCTTAGGGATTGTTGTCACTAAAAGCTTGGAAAGCCTATGTGCTGAAACACTGACCTAATTACAGGGAGAATGTACCTGAGCAGTCTGTAGGTTTCACAGGGGGAAATCCTGGTTCCCATCCAGCCTTCAGTAGCAAAGAGCAGTCCAGCACAGCAAATACTACTTTCCTTGTGTTGACTGCTTTATTTATGTGAAGTGATCTTTTTGTTTTCTAGGTCATATGCTGCTGAACTTAAGTCATGGCAAGCAAGACTTCTTTAAAGAGATTGTGGAATCGTTTGCAAACAAGAGCGGTTCGTTTGCATTGTTTGATAGCCTGTTTGAGAGTGGAGCTTCTAGAGAGAGGTCTTTTATTGGCACAGATGATATTGGAAATGTCAGTACACAAGCACCAGTGCAAGTGGAACTTCATAAATACGATATTGGTAAGAGATGTTATTACTTTCTGAAACTCAGCACAGCTTTGTGTACCAGAACCTGTTGGGCAGGTACTTGAGGAAGAGATGCTGGTACACAAATATTGTACTGCAACAGAAGACATACACCTGGAATAGCTGTCCAAAGTTGCCTTAACGTCATAGGAAAGACTTACACTTTACTGCAATGTAAAGAAGTGCTTCTTCAGTAATTCCTTAAGGATTTTTGGAGAAGTAAATAGGTTTGCTAAACATAGTTATTTATTGGACTGGATAAGGTGAGAATGGAAATGATGGGAGTCATCCCCTCAAGAAGCCTAAGCAGTTGATGGCTTTGAGCACTTAGATGAACTTGGTATGTTTGGCTGTTCTGAAGTTTGTAACCCTTCAAAAGTAAAACCTAGAATCTTTATGCTCATTGGTCTGTAAAGTATCTTTGGCCGCTCTGACAGTGAAATGTGAAACCCAGCTTTGATCAGATAGCAGTATTGAGGACTTGCAGGAAGCTGACATTTGCATCCAACCTTGTTTTTGCATAGGTGCCATTCGATTGCACAGTGGCAGTCTCCAGCACCTCGTGTGGCTTGGCTTGCAGTGGAACTCCATGTCAGTCTTACCCCCCATGCGCAAATGGTTAAAACAGCTTTTTCACTTGCCCCAAGAAACATCAAGACTTGGGACAGATGCTCCTGAATCTATTTGCCTGTTAGACCTTGAAGTAAGTGAACTTTGAAGTTCTTTAAGGTACTATACAAATTAAGATTTTTGGAAATGAATAACTTAAATTTTTTTTAAAAAACAGGTATTCCTACTTGGGGTGGTATTCACTAGCAACTTACAACTGCAAGAGAAGTTTAATTCTCACTACAGTGCACATCAGCCTCAATTCTTACCACTGCCAATATGCAAACAACTCTATACTGAAAAGCAAAGATCCTGGTGGGATGCTGTTCGTACTCTTCTTCAGAGAAAATCAATGTAAGGCTTCTTCAGTTTGAAAATGTTTGATCAAGCTTTCAGGGAGTGTCTGCTACATCAGCTTGGATTAGTCCCAGTGGATTAATGTAAAATTAATTTTTTTGGACATTGAAGCTTTGTTGTAGTAGGGACTTGGTATGCTTGAAAGATTTCTAAACACAGCATTTTTAACTTCTAACAATGTATTTCTAACCTAGAGGCAAGTTAGGACTTAAGCTGCAGGCTGTATTCATCAAGTAAAGAGTATGTGAACAGATGAAACCCAGAAAATATTAATCAAGGAATGTTTCTTCTGATGTTCAGACCAGGAACAGCAGCAAAGCTGAGGCTTATTGTACAGCATGGCATAAGTACTCTGCGAGCACTGGAGAAGCATGGCCTTCAACCTGCCTTAATCATACACTGGGCAAAAAGCTTGCAGAAAACAGTAAGCTGAGATTATTTTTTTACTTCCATATATTGAAGTGTTTTTCTTTATTTTCTAAGTTATGAATAGACTCAGGGGATGGGGGATCAGATGAATGTGTATTATTAAGAACAGCAAATTATTTTATCAAGCAAATTTGTTGCTCTAGTCACTCTATAAAGTATTCTTGTCTTAAACTGTAGTGTCTCTGCGTGTGTTACTTTACATAGCTACTTGGCTTAGTGTCATAGAAGGACTTGGAAACTCTTAAAGAAAACAGGAGAAGGATATGTAGGAATAGCATTTTGACCTGAATTTGCTGAAATAACCTAAGTATCTGTTTCCTTTTCTTCATCAGGGAATTAACCTTAACTCCTTCTATGACCAGAAGGAATATATTGGACGAAGTGTCTACTACTGGAAGAAGGTTCTGCCTATGCTGGAAACTGTCAAAAAGAAGAGGAGCATTTCTGAACCTACTGATCCTCTCTTCAAACACTTCCACAGTGTAGACATTCAGGTATAGATTCATTGAGCCAAGGCTAAAGAGTCTGTCAGAAATGTACATAGTTGTGGGATTTTTGTCTACATTGTACTATTCTGTGTTGTTATTACTATGAAACTCTTAAAGGTGAGATTTGGTAGTAGTATTTTATAAAGGGAGGAAATTCTCTTCTTATAACTTTGGTCTTACCTTTGAAATGGTGTTTATGATTTGAAGGCACTGAACACCCTCAGTATCAATTTCCCTCGAAAAGAATTCTCCCTGTATTATAGGAGAAAAGGTTATGTCATTCTGTTGTTAAGTACAAGTTTTCCTTCACTTTATTTTTAGGTCTTTCAGGTTACAGCATATGAAGAAGAGGCACAGATAGCATTTGCTATGTTAGATGCAGTTGATGGCAAAACTGATGATGCTTTATTAGCATTTGAAGCTATTGAAAATGTGGTGTCATACTGGAATCTTGCTGTGGTAAGTTTGTAAGTTGCATTACCCAGAAATGCTTCTCTTTATTCAATTTCCTTCTGACTGATACTATTCACTCTGCATCCTGTTCTTTAGATTTTCCAAAGAAAAGCAGAAGAGATCGAAAATGATGTCATGCTGCCAGAAGAACATGAGGAGCATAAAACTTACCTTCTCAAAGCCAAGTATTATCTAATGAAAATTATTGCAGAAAGCTCCTCAGATATGTCATTGACTGAGAAAGTAAGTAATTCTTGCTTTAAAAACTTGTTCCAAGGCACACAGTAGCTTAGGTTACTGTTTGAAAAATGAAATAATTTGCATTTAGGTTTTTCTTTTTAGACCAGGCTTTATATTAAGACAAGTTAAATGTTGGGTAACTTCTGTAATCTACCAGATCATGTGGTATCCTGGCTACCCTGTGGATGAAAGCTTTAATGTAAACAAATAGCTTCTGCCACTGTCTTCTAGTTTGACAGTTTGAAAAAATATAATAGTTTGTGTGAGTTGGTTTTTTTTTTTTTTTTTAATGTGAGTCCTAACAAGTTTAGAGCTTTTCTGGAAAAAAACCCAGTGTCTGTGTAATGAAAGACTTATGAATTGCTCAGCCAGAATTCTGAATGTAGTTTGTCTTGTTCTGAGGGAGAATTGCAATCATGATTCATGTTTGAAAAAACTTTCTAGTTGCCAGTGTCTATTGAAACTGTGAGGGAAGTGTTAGATACAGTGATCCAGGAACTCGGTGAGAACGGCGAAGAGGGAAGTGTTTCCTTCAGAAATGGTCTGTCACGAACTGTCGATTCAGCAGTGAAACATTCCACTCCATCACCAACCAAGTTCTCTCTTTCACCAACTAAGACCTACAAGGTATGTTAACCAGCTATTATTTCAGGGAATTGTTATCTTGTAAGAAAAATTCAAATGATTCAATGAACTTTTCTTTTTCTAGTTTTCTCCAAAAACTCCCCCTCAGTGGGCAGAAGACCATAAATCTATACTTCAAATGATTTGTCAGCAAGTGGAAGCTTTAAAGGTAAAAATTCTGTCACCATATTCAGTAAAGAGCTGTTGGCCTTTTAGTTGTGGTAAGGACCTAGTGATAAGAGCATGGGCTGACTTACAGTTCCTAGAATTACTTTCTGTAAATAAACGAGTGCTAGAGTAAATTCTTTTACATAAAAGCTTCTCTTTGGGACTTGGACAGGAGTGCTGAGGCGACCCATCTAAGGGACTTTCTATATAAAGAATTCTGCTTTTATCAGCTTGATTCTCATCCTTGGTTCTGGGTTTTTTACTGGCTTGTTCTGGTTTAGAACACAATGGGAGTACTTTGTACTCTATGGGCATGTGTTGCATGATCTGGCATGTACTTCTTGGTTTGGTTTTTTTTAAATACCACCACCCCCTGGATTGAACATGCTTTTGAATAGTGAAAGGATATGGATCATGCCTTATATTTTCTTCAACAAATACCTGTGTAGTAGATACTTACACTCTTGCTTGGCACCCGACAGAATGAAATGCAAGAAATGAAACTAAATAATTCCAACACAAATGCATCTCATCGGTGGCCTGCTGAAAACTATGGAACAGATGCAATGCCAGATAGTTATCAGAGAGCACAGAATCTTCATGAAGCCCCATTAACAGGCAAGTTGCTGCAGAATTTGAAAATAATGCTAAAATGTTTTAATGATTCACAGTTAAAAACTGATTGCTGGGAAGAGTCTGTAGAAAACAGCAAGAAGAGATAAGAGTGTTAACTGTTTTCCTGGTGTTCCCTTTTAGTTGCTACCACTGGCCCATCTGTGTTCTACAGCCAGTCACCTGCCTATAACTCTCAGTATCTTTTGGGAACTGCTGCAACCAATGTAACACCAACGAAGGTGAGGATAAATTTATTCCCTTAAGTTGCTTCCAATGATCTGAACATGACTGACTGGTTTTGATTCTATACATAGCTGGATGGAATTGCAGTTCCTTATGCAGAATTTGGTGAACTTAAACTGCTAAGGGATAAAAATGATAATTTGTCTCCTTAACTTTTGGGATATGGAGTCTGGGAGGAAAAGCCAGAAAAATACGTTTTATATGTATTTTTATATGTGTACATTTCTTCTGCAGGGTATGTATGATAGCACTTAACTATTCCCCCCTTAATTATGTGACAGAAGGAAATGGAGTTTGCAAAGCTTATTTTCATGAAAAAGAAACCTGCTCATATTGTGCCCCTTTTTTAATGCTTCTTCTCAAATGCCTGTCAAGTTTAAACTGATCAGTTAAAACTGAGGTAAAACTAGTTTAGGATTGAACTTGACAGCGTGCCTTTCTTTTAGGAGTATGTGTTACATGGGCTTCAGGGCAGTAAGATTTTGTCCTCTTTTTACCATAATAAGCAGAGCACTTATTTTCTGTGTTTTCTTCAGCCTCCTGTCTATGGCATGAACCGACTTACACCTCAGCCACACATATATTCCTACCAACCACCACCAATGCACACACCACCTCTGCAAAACACTTCTGGCTGTATGTTTTCCCAGGAAATGTATGGCCCACCTCTGCGTTTTGATTCTCCTGGTACTGCGCTCATTTCTCCTCGCACAGCTGATGACTATTACAACTACAGCGTTCCACAGGCAAGCACCAATCCAACACTGCCCAAACCGGGGTATTTCACAAACCGGTCGGTCACACCGCCCACTTTAAAGCCTGCAGAACCAAAAGCAATGCCTAAATTTGGACAGCCAGGAACAGCAGAAGGATCAAAACCACCTCTGCCAACACCAGCACAGCCAAGTCAGCCGACAACTTTTAAATTTAAACCTAACTTCAAGTCTAATGATGGAGACTTTACTTTTTCTTCTCCTCCTCAAGTTGCACCACAGCCCCTTAATGCACCTTTTAATAGTAGAGAAAGCCTCTTGGATCTTCTGACATCTGATAAACCTTTACAGGATGATAGATACATTGAACAAAAGCCAGTTAATGATCCCACAAACAGTTCAAGAACTATCTTCAATTTTAGCAGTAAACATATTCCAGGCATCTCTCTGCGAGAAAACATGGGACAAAATGCACCCAAAAACCTGAGTTTTGAGAAGAATGATACATTTAGTGTTCAAGAACCAAGCAAGCCTGTATTTATGGCTTCAAATTCAGATTTGGCCAATAGAAGTCATGAAACAGAAGGAGGAAGCACCCATGGTGGAGATGAGGATGATGATGGTCCTCATTTTGATCCTGTGGTGCCACTTCCTGATAAGATTGAAGTAAAGACAGGTGAGGAAGATGAAGAAGAATTCTTCTGCAACAGAGCCAAGCTGTTTCGTTTTGATGCAGAATCTAAAGAATGGAAAGAAAGGGGTGTTGGAAATGTGAAAATACTGAAGCATAAAGTATCTGGCAAATTTCGTCTCTTAATGAGACGGGACCAAGTGCTGAAAATCTGTGCAAATCACTACATAAATACTGATATGAAATTAACTCCAAATGCTGCATCAGATAAGTCATTTGTATGGCATGCCTTAGACTATGCAGATGAATTGCCAAAACCAGAACAGCTTGCCATTAGATTTAAGACACCTGAAGAAGCAATGCTTTTCAAAAAAAAGTTTGAGGAGGCACAGAATATTTTAAAATCCTTGGGATCAAATGCTGACACATCTGTGGCTCAGAGCAGTGGGACTGCAAAAGAAACAAATCAGGACATCAAGGAGCCCAGCAGAACCATTTCTGGGACCATGAACTTGGGCTTTCAGTTTTCAAAAGATGGAGCAACCAGTGAACCTGACAGCAAAGGCAGCCTTACAGCTACATCCACTGCATCTAGCACTACTATTTCATTTGGAAAGGATGCTCAGCAAGCCTATTCTGGTGGGTTTGGGCAGCATCTCTTGAAGAAGGATCAATGGGAAAGTAAAGTATGTTTAGTTCCAAATGAAGCAGCTGTAAAGAATTGTGTATCATGTCAAAGTCCAAATCCAAGTATGTGGGAAACACAGGGCACCCCATTAACCAACTCTGCAAGTTTCAAAGCGAGTGGTAACACAGTGCAGGACAAGTTTGGATCTGCTTTTGCTAAAAAAGAAGGTCAGTGGGAGTGCTCTGTATGCCTCGGCCGAACGGAAGCAAAAGATGTGAACTGTTCCTGTCAGAGTCAAAAACCTCAAAATCAACCAAATACATCCATAGCTTCTGTTCCGGCATCTTCTGCTCTGAGCTTTGGTTCTACTGCTGATACAAGTAAGCCACAGAAAAATGGCTTTGAAGGGCTTTTTGCTAAAAAGGAAGGCCAGTGGGATTGTAGTACTTGTTTTGTGAGGAATGAAGGTTCTTCACTAGCCTGCGTAGCCTGCTGCATGCCAAATCCATCTGTTAAGCCAGCTGGTGATACTTTGTCAACTCCTGCTGTTGGCTTGAAAAGTAAATCACCTGAACTTGATGGAGGACAGTTGGGAACAGGCTTTAAGTTTGGTCTTGAGCAAGGCAAAACACCACCATTTACATTTCAGATTTCTTCTGATACTGAAGCTAAGTCTGCAAAGGAAGGATTTAGCTTTTCAATGCAAATGCCTCCAGGTGGATTTAAATTTGGGATACAGGAGTCTAATAAAAATATCACTAAGAAAGATGAGCCATCCAAAGAGCATACAAGTGGTTTCTTAAAAAGTGGTGATGAAAAAGACAAAAAGGAATTGCCTTCAGACAGTGGAATTGGATTCCAATTTCAAGAAACAGCAGACAAGGAGAAAAGCGACTTTGTTTTTGGGCAAAATAGCAGCACTTCTACTTTTGCTGAGCTTGCAAAAAGTACTCCTAGGGAAGGTTTTCAATTTGGCAAAAAGGACCCTAACTTCAAAGGCTTCTCAGGTGCAGGTGAAAAGCTGTTTTCTTCACAAAATTCTAAAACAGATCAGAAAGCAAACACATCTGCTGACCTTGGTGAGAAGGATGATGATGTGTACAAAACAGAGGACAGCGATGATATCCATTTTGAACCTATAGTTCAGATGCCTGAAAAAGTAGAACCATTTACAGGAGAGGAAGATGAGAAAGTGTTATACTCCCAGAGAGTAAAGCTGTTCAGGTTTGATCCAGAAACAAGCCAGTGGAAAGAACGTGGAGTGGGCAATCTGAAGATTCTTAAAAATGAAGTTAACGGCAAAGTGCGAATACTGATGCGGCGTGAACAGGTTCTGAAGGTGTGTGCAAATCACTGGATAACGACAACAATGAACTTGAAACAGCTGTCTGGCTCAGACAAAGCATGGATGTGGATGGCCAATGACTTTTCTGATGGTGATGCAAAGCTGGAACATCTGGCAGCAAAATTCAAGACACCAGAGCAGGCTGAGGAGTTCAAGCAGAAGTTTGAAGAATGTCAGAGGCTACTACTAGATATACCCCTGCAGACACCCCATAAACTTGTTGATACAGGTAGGACAGCTCAGCTTATACAGAGAGCAGAAGAAATGAAGTGTGGCTTAAAAGATCTCAAAACTTTTCTGACAGATGACAAAACTAAACTGTCAGAAGAGGAAACTGTAAATCCTGTTTGTGCCAGCAGTACTTCTGATTTGGTTATAAAGCCACATGCTGAAAGTACAGGCCCTACTTTGGAGTGGGATAACTACGACTTGCGTGAAGAAGCATTGGATGACAGTGTAAGTAGTTCTGTGTATGCATCACCTCTTGCAAGCAGCCCTGTAAGGAAAAATCTGTTTAGATTTGGAGAGTCTACCACCGGTTTTAGTTTCAGCTTTAAATCTGCTTTGAGCCCATCTAAGTCTCCTGCCAAACAGAATCAGAGTAGGACATCAGTAGGCACAGATGAAGATTCTGATGTTACTCAAGAAGAGGAAAGAGATGGACAGTACTTTGAACCTGTGGTGCCTCTGCCTGATCTCGTGGAAGTGACCAGTGGTGAGGAAAATGAGCAAGTTGTCTTCAGTCATAGAGCCAAGCTCTACAGATATGACAAAGATGCAAATCAGTGGAAAGAGAGAGGGATTGGGGATATCAAGATACTGCAGAACTATGACAACAAACAAGTGCGTATAGTAATGAGAAGGGACCAGGTCCTAAAACTCTGTGCCAATCACAGGATAACCCCAGATATGAATATACAACAAATGAAAGGATCTGATAGAGCCTGGGTATGGACTGCATGTGACTTTGCAGATGGGGAGCGAAAAGTAGAACTTCTGGCTGTGCGATTCAAGCTGCAAGATGTTGCAGACTCATTTAAGCAAATTTTTGATGAAGCAAAGCATGCCCAAGAGAGAGAGTCACTGATAACACCTCTTTCTTCTCGTGCCAATACACCAAAGGAATCTCCATGTGGTAAGAATGCTGTAGCTGTGCTAGAAGAAACAACTAGAGAAAGAACTGATGTCAGCCATGGTGATGATACTTCTGATGCAACTGTAGAGGCTGCAGAGGTGTCAAATACTTCTGAAACACCAACAAAAACAGTGGTTTCTCCTCCAAAGTTTGTATTTGGATCTGAATCTGTCAAGAGCATTTTCAGTAATGAAAAGTCCAAGACTTTCACATTTGGAAATACTTCAGCCACTGGTTCTCTCTTTGGCTTCAGTTTTAATCCCCCAAAAAAGAGTGAGGGCCATATTCCAGCATCTCAGAACACGGCACAGAAAGAACTGGAAGTCTCTGAATCACCAAAAATCTCAAATGCTTCTCAGAAGCCTGTAGACAGCAAGGTAGACAACTTGCCTTCTTCAACACAGGATGGACCGTCTAACTTCTCATTTAGAATTCTGGAAAAAGGTGAGTGTCAGTTGAACTAGTAATTTCTTCAAGTATGCAACTTACTAAGCAGTCAGCTCTGTGCTATTCATTATTCTTTATTCTCTAGAGACAGGTAGTTTCTTTCAGTTTTGATGCAGGTATCCGCATGTTCTCCAGAGTTTCAACTAAAGGGAGTTTTAATTCATAATTATTTTCAAATAAAAATGAAAATATGATGCAGGATGGAAATCTGTTTACTGAGAACAGCTATTTGAGGTAGAGAGTTTAAACTCCAAAGTACTGCATCTGAATCTTGGATTTAAATGCTCAAAGAATCTGTGGGTTTGCTTTTGAGGTTTAAATAGGTAGTTGATATTGTATGTACCTGGGCCTTTGCTCTGGGTGGCAGAGTGTGAGAACAGCAGCTGTATGCTTCAGCTAAAAATTTGCATTATCCCCTTGACTGAGTAGA
Source organism: Notiomystis cincta (assembly GCA_013398075.1). Classification (NCBI taxonomy): domain Eukaryota; kingdom Metazoa; phylum Chordata; class Aves; order Passeriformes; family Notiomystidae; genus Notiomystis; species Notiomystis cincta. The sequence continues at coordinate 47,174 of VZRX01013582.1, read as the reverse complement.
TGGGTATTGTGGAACTAGTTTATAACTTTGTTTCAAGTGTTAAATATCGGCCTCTGCAATTTTGGTTGCGTAGCTTAACACCAGATGTCAGCCTGTTCCTTAGCCTGAAAAGAGATTGGGAGTGCATACTCAGTTGTCTGGTTTCTGTCACAGTCTGAAAAAGATGCACAGGCAGAAACTGTGGCTATGACAGGACCACCATAATGTCTTTGTGAGAAGGATGGGATGTCTCAGAATTATGACCACACCCTGTCTATTAGCTAAAGTGTAATAAAGTGATGTGGCAGAAGATGATAGCTACAGTCCACTCACACTGGTTAGATAACCTTGTGTAGAATTCACAGATGAAATTTCCTGCTGTGAAATAAAACTATGGAATACTTACAGAACATAGATAAGTCTGTTTTATCCTTTTAAAATTCCAGGTAAACGCTTATATATACAAACAATTTATTTTTTTAGGATTTAATTTTAGCCTTTTTAAATCTAATCCCATGGCCTTTTGGACAAGCACATCCTCCTTGCAACCTGATAGTAAAGGTATTTACATACTGCACTGAATGTGTGATAAAAACACTCTAGCAGGCATGGACAATAACCCAGCTGTGTCAAAGCAGTTGGCTCAGTAATCCTTATAATTAACATGCATGCTGAAGGAGAGTACTTGAAATTGTGTGTCTGACTACTGTATTTGTCCTGTTAAAGAACGTCTCTAGCCCTTAGTATGTTTACATGAGCCAGCACACTGTTTGGCTTCTGTTTGCCTTATTTTTTGAGGATCTGTGTCCTGCACTTCTTCCATCACAGTTTTACTAAGTGTGCACACTGAATCTCTTAAACTCCTTTTTTCTAGAGAAATTAAATTGTTATTTTCAGAGAATGTCTTGTAGTGCCTGACGTGGTTTACTCCACGTCAGTGAAATATGCCTGAAGGTCTTGAGACAACTTATCCAGTAAAGAGCTTGAATGCATTCAGCCTCCGTGGAAATGTTGGCTTCAGTTTCCTGATTATCAGTGTTAATTGCTGCAGTTTTTAAAAGAGGGAGTGTGCAGAAGTGAGAGCCACCTCCTTAACTGCCACTTTAGGTCTTTATACTTCATCTGTAGTCTGAAGTCCACCTTAGCTGGTTAGGAAACTTTTTGCCAATTTGTAACCAATTTGTTTATATTCAGACCCTATAAACAAAACTGTTACAGCTTACAGGTTGATTATATGTTACTACCAGTGCTGCTTGCAAGTATGCTTGCTGTAAGCATGGTCAACTTACATGATTTTAAAAGTATTTAAATTTTAAATAACAAACTTTCAGTCTGCATAAGACAGTCTTCCAATATTAGTGTCTTACATTGTTTAAAAATGTCTAAATGTCATTTGAGAAGCTGTTCTTGAACACTGAATTCCTGTTCTGTATACATAACCTAAAGTCACTTGCTCTTGTCTTTTCAAGCATCCCTGTGGGTGGAGTTCATTAACAATTCAGTTCTGTTTTAATAATATCATGTGTGTAATGTGGAGTGATTAATCATTCTGTGCCAATGCACACATGCAAGAACTTTTCCTCTCTCAAAGTGATCGTGTTTATATATTGAGGGTATATCACAGGGGATGTATTTAGAGAAACAAACAACATAAACCTTTCTGGTACTTAAGACTGTGCTTCACTTCTACTTTTCTGATAATTAGGTTATGATTATATATTTAGTGATTTGTTTACAGTTGATAATGGTCTTCAGTGTCACTTTTTGGTCTTTGAGCTCTGACTTAATAATACAGGATTTTGAGAAGTCCTTTCTAAACTATGTTTTCAAGCCTACCCTGTACAAATATAACATGGGGTTTTCTCATGGGAACTTCTTTTGGGGAGCGGCTTCTGAGTTGTGCTAGAACAACATTCAAAAGAAATTTAACCTCATAGTAGTTCTGCACCTCCATGCATTTATGTTTTTCTCAGGTCAGGTAATACAGTTTTTTGTAAGTTCTTGTTCTGGTTTTGGCTGGGATAAAGTTAATTTTTTCTCAGTAGCTGGTACAGTGCTGGGTTTTGGATTCAGTGTGAGAATAATGCTGTTACACACTGATGCTTTAGTTGCTGATAAGAAGTGCTTACCCGAAGTCAAGGACTCTTTTGTCTCATGCTGTGCCATTGAGGAGGTGCACAAATAAAAGCTGTGAGGGAGGTTTGCTGGGACAGTTGACTCAAAGTGGCCCAAGGGATATTCCACACCATAGAACATCATGCCCAGTTTATAAACTGGGGGGGTTACCTGGAAGAGGGACCAGTAAGAGGATGGGAATGGAGTCTGGCACTGGTTAGCAGGTAGTGAGCAATTGTATTGTGCATCACTTGTTTTTCCTTGAGTTTTTTTTCCTTTTAGTGTCATTAGTATTATTTATTATTATTATTGTATTGTATTCACAACTAGTAAACTGTTCTTATCTCAACCTAAAAATTTTACATTTGATCCCTCCCCATTCCACCAGGTTACGAGGTGTGAGCCAGCAGCTCTGTGATGCTTAATTGCCAGCTGGACTTAAACCACACCTGTGATTTTCACGTTTGAGTCATGTCCTTTGCAGGCTGCTGTAGCTGTTACATGCTTCAGAGTTTAAACTGGTGCTTTCCTCTTATACTCAGAAGATATTCTTTGATCAGTGCATGAGAGGAAATATCGGTATTGTGGCTAGCTAGAGAGAGTTAGGGTTACTGGTCTTAATGTCAGTTCAAAGAAAAGTGAAAATACAGTACAGCATTGGAAAGAACTGTTGTGCACGATATTGTCCTGAATTTTGTTTCTTCCATATACTAACAATGTTTTGTGTGGATTTTTTCACCCAGAGTAGAAAGTTCTATTATCCTGACACCAACAGTCTTTTCAGAATACACTGTATGAATGCATGGCTCTTTGTTTCATGGCTGTCTGTGAAGCTGTATTTAATGTCTTTGCAAGAGGAATCTTTGTTGTTGCAGTCTTTTGTCATTTTCAGTAGATGTTTGGAACTCTGGAATATTATTCCAGTGTTTGATAAATCAGTTTAATGGAGAACTTTACCTATTGTCTAATATGAACTGACCTTAAATGTATTTCTCTTATTCAGCTATTTTGCCCCAAGGATACTGAAAGAGACTGCATGATAACTCTTTTTAAATGCTGTAAACTTGATGAGCAATGAGTGTGTGGTAAAACACTGGAACAGTATATTTGTTGACACAGCTACTAGCTAGATTTCTACTGCTCAAAGAAAGCACATGCTTTTACCATCTACCTGACTGACTTGAAAGAAGTGTTTTGTTATATTCAAAGATACATTTTTGAAAATTTTCAAATCCTAAGGGAAAAGCTGATCTTATGCTGTAGGACTAAATACTCCACACTTAAACTTTGGTGAACTTGGTGCAATCTTACTCAGTCCAATTAAGATACTTCAATTGGAAAGAATAAAACACATGTAATGTGCAGGTTATCTGCATATCTTCATAACACAGTACTAGATGTACTTCTGATCCTTAAATCAGCTAGAGTGAGAGTTTTTTGGATAAGATTCTGAGAAGATGTATGAAAACATCTATAGCCAGCAGTCATGATATGAACTTAGAAATTTGTTGTTCAAGAATTTTATCCAACACCTACTTTCTGCAGGCTCAGAGAAGTTACTGAGATCTAAAAATCTGAACAAAAAGTATTAGTCTACAAGAGTGTGTTGGTGATGGGTTTGAGTTGCTTTGTAGCTCTGGTATATAAATACCTGAAATTATCAACTTGTAAACAAAGGTGGGGCAAAGACTGCAGAGGTAATACTTTGAATACTTCCAGCTCTTAGTCTACTGGAAGATTAAATAAAAAGGAGGAAGAAAACTTTTGAAAAGCAGACTTGTTTTAGTGCGTCAGTTGTCATCATCAAAGGACATGTCTGTAAACATGTCTCTTCTGTCCTTGTCTCCTCTTGCAATAAGTTAAATGGTATGATCAGAAAAATTAATGTTTTTCAGGAACTGAGTACTAGTTTGGTTTCTAGCTGGAGATTTAGGTTTCCTCTGACTACACTGTGCCACAGACTTACAAAATGGTTTTTCTTCTAATAAAAAGCACAGCGAGCTTTTGAGACCATTCTTCAGGTTCTAACTAACTTAAATCTGGAGAACAGATAATAGGCTGTTAGCAAATAGGATGAGGTACTAAATAATTTTGTTCTTAGAAATAGTTATTGTGGCTATTGATGTGCTTGTGGGGTAATTCTTAAAAATACTTCACAGATTTGTTTCTTAGACCTTTATCCCCAAACTCCCCTACTCAAAACAGCACTTAAACCTAAACAAGCAGAACCCGAACCAAACCATACCTGATGTTTAAATTGCTATATCCTCTCTCTTTGCTTCCATTCTCTCATAATAAACTCAAATATTTGTTTCCAAAGCTGTCTGTTCTTACAGCTGTTTGTTTTATCTGCAGTTTGCTCTAGGCTTTACTTCAGGCTTTAACCTTTGCACTGATTGTGCACTCCTCCCAATACTGGTGGAGAGAACAATTTAATGTTGAAGGCAAGAAGACAAAAAGCTAAATAAAATTAATGGTGATATTTCCTTGCTGCAAAAGCTAGTTAAATAGGCTGAAAGCAGAGGTTTTTGTTGTTTCATAGTGGAACTAAGAATTACTTTCCTTTTATAACAAAGTTTCAGCAACAGGTATTATAGTAAATGGAGATTATCTAGTAAAAAGCTCAGCTATCCCATAAGTAATCTGAAATGAGTTCTATTCAGTTGCTTGGAAAGGCCTGAAATTTGCTTATTTACCTTTGTTTGACACCTCTGTCCCTCTTCTCTGTAGCTGTCTGTTATTTGACATGAAGACTTAATTAAACAATCCTTTTCATAATATAAAGATGCAGCCATGCTTTGTTTTAATACTTGAATTCCAAAAGCAATAGAACAGCATGCAAGCTTTGCTGTTCTGTCCTTGCATTCTCTAAGTTTGATTTTTGTTTTCTGTCTATCAACAGAAAATGTGTAGACCCTTAGAATTAATTCAGTTCTGTAATAATGTGGGGTTTAATGTTACTTCCTGTTCTGAAATTACTCAGTTTTAATAATTTGTTCAATTTCTGTAAAAAAGCTGAGAAGACCACAGTGTCAGAGGATGATGTACCATCTGATGAGGTTGTAATAGTTTATGAGCTAACACCTACTCCTGAACAGAGAGCTCTTGCTGACTTCCTCAAGCTCCCTTCAACATTCTTCTGCTACAAGAATAAGCCTGGATACGTGAGTGACGAGGATGATGGTAAGGAATGCCAAAATTTGTTTGTACTGCTTTTTGGGGGGTAAAGGATGTAATACACTGCACTGGTGCAGCCCCACCTTGAGCATGGTGTGCAATTTTGGGTGCCTCTCTGTAAGGACATCAAACTGTTGGAGGGTGACCAAAGTGAAAGGCCTTGAGTGGCAGACCCAGGAGGAGAGGCTGAGGTCACTTGGTTTGTTCAGCTGGGAGAAGACAAGGCTGAGGGGTGACCTCCTCAGAGTCCACAACTTCCTTGAAGGCATCAGCAGAGGAGGAGGTGCTGATCCCCTCTCTCTGCTGCTCAACGATAGGACACGAGGAAATGGAATGAAGCTGTCAGGGGAAGTTCAGATTAGGAGAAAGTTCTTCATTGAGAGAGTGGTCAGGCCCTGGAACAGGCTCCCCAGTTAGAGCAGCAAGCTTGTCAGAGGTCAGGCAGCATCTGGGTGATGCACTTAGTCACAATCAATCAATCATAATTACATGCAGTAAGGTTTTCTTCTAAAGCAAATTCCTATTACTAAACTTATTTTATGTTAAATCTTACTGTATGTAATTAAGATTGATTGATTAATTCAGCAACAGACACTTTAAATGGAAGTTCTGAAACATTGTATTCAACAAAAAATGGGAGAAGACAAGCACCCTCCCACAAATACTTGAGCTTGCAAGTTTTTATATAAAAAATCTTCAGTTTTCTTTCCCAAATCTCTTTATTGGTACTCTTAAAAAAAATCACTCAGTAAGAAATGTGTTTTCTAAAAACAAAATCTGTGCCAAGTATCTGTAGCAACATAGGCTGAGAAAAAGGGTTAATAGCACAGTGGAGCACATGTAAGCAAAACTAGAAGTGAAAACTTAGTTATTCACTTGTGTAACTCTTAAAACATAAGGAAAATTATGTATGCTTGCTAGCCTTGTGAGTTGGAAGGGCTTAGCAGACTTCTCTGACCTAGAGTGTGGCTGACAACTTACTCTTGTTTCCTGTATTTAAGATGAAGACTATGAAACGGCTGTTAAGAAACTTAATGGAAGACTCTATCCCAGTGATTCAGAAAAGAAAAAGAAAGGGCAAAGTCCTGTAAAAGGTATGTTTTAAGAAATTTTAATTATTGTTCTTCATGTACTGAAACAATAACTCTGAAGGACACCTGGGCAGAGGTTAATTTTATGTTTCCTGGGCTGGTTTTTAGAAGCAGAGATGCTGGGTGCAGAAAAGCTGCATCTCAAAGTACAGAGTTAGGCTCAGTATGTCAAACTGTTAGTTAGCAGTAAAGGGGTACCTGAAAGGGAAACGTACATTCCAGGTAATCTCAAAACAAGAACATCAAAGTCTCTTCCTATCTTGAGCTCCTTCTCCTTCTGAATATGACAAATTCAGCTTGGCATGATACTGCTCAAGAGAAAGTTGTCTACATCTTTGAATACTTGCTAGTTCTGCAGTTACTCAACTTAAGCTTGTAACTTAATGTTGTTCAATCTAAAACAAAGCTGTTTGGTCTCTATACTATAAATACACGTGCAGACAACTTGCTCATGTGTGTCTGACTGTGTCTCAGACTTCAGCAGTCTTTAGAAGTGTCAGACTATGTCTTGAAGTTGCATAACTTGAAGTCTGGGTAGGTAATTCTAGAAGTAAAGTTTTAGAGTTTCTTGAGGATATGTGCTAGAGGGATTGAGCCATCTGAAATATGAGGAGATATTGAAGGATATTATTAGTAGTGGCAGCTGCATGATGAAACTCTTCATCATTGCATGGAAATTCCCTGACAGCAGTAAAAACACCCAAGGATGTTGTGTTTTCAACTCTAGTCACCCCAAGGTAGGTTAGTTAGTCTTCTTCCACTATTTAAACAGTAAAGCTATCCGTGAAACTCTTATGTCTGTCTTCAAGTGGATCTGGCTATTATGAGGTTAATCTGTAATGTAGGGACCAAAAATTATTTCAGTATTTAGCTGCCTTCACAGCTATTTTCCATTAATACTTTACAGCAGGCCTTGCAGGAAAAAGTGAATTCAGCAATGAAAGAGAATGTGCTGCTACTTGGGAAAAGAAACCAGCTCCTGAGGAGAAAGCTGAATCAGAAGCTCTGCAGGTTCCTTCTACATCTGTTTGTGGTGTCAGCACTGATACTGAAGGTGACAGTCCAGAAGACTTAAAATCAGAAGCTAAAATTAAAGAAATGAAAGTAAGAGCTAAACCTTTACTGAACTTATTAAACTTACACAATTGCTTCATTCTGTGAATTGCATTCATACTGTGAGACAGTACACTTTTAGAACTAAAACATTTCCCCATTCCAGCGGGGGAAAATTATTTCAGTTTTTTTGTAGCTGTGCCTCAAGTGTCTGCCAGCACAGGAGATTCGATTTCAGGGAATAATGGTATTTTTTTGAAAACAGACTACTTCAAAGATACTCCAGTTTCTTGTCAAGTGTGTTAACTTATGTGTTAACTGTAATGAAAAACTTCAGAAGGCTTACAACAACTTGTCTTAGTGTTCTTTATTTTTCTGTAAGGACTGTTCTATGATTCCTGAGGTGGAGGTTTGAATCCTAAGGTCTTCTAACTTATTTGCCTCTTACATGACTTTCTCGATTAATTGCAGGAGAATGAAGTTGCAAGCTCAAGTGACTTAGTCTGTACCAGTAAGGAAGAAATACCTGCTCCATCAAAAGATGAGGTGACAGTGCGTGTCCAGTCTGGTACCAGCAGTGAAGAACCACATTCCACCACAGAAACTGTGCAAATATCACAGACCTTGTCACGAGCTGAAGACAAACCTGTAGATTTGTCAACTAAAAAAAGTGATTCAGATGGTTCAGAGTCAACACAAGGTAAGGTCAGGGGTACGATCTGAGTTTTTTTTTATAGGAAACTATACTTTTCTGTAGTTCAGTTAAACTAGCATAGTTGCTGTCTTGGGGAGAAATAGTACCAATACTGAATTAGAAACATAGGTGCCAGTCTGGTAGAAATGCATATATATAAAATTTTATTGAGTTCAAATTCACTACAACAAAACAGTACTAGTGTCTATTGTGTAATTTACATATTAGGTATTTTCATTAGTTTACTCTTAAATACCACATGAATACTTGCTAGAGCTTTGTGAATCTTCATAGAGTATGAGTATGCTGAAACTCACACAGTCTTGGGCCCTTTTTTAAAACCATAATAGATGGTTGTTATGACAAGTGTCATTCAAGCTTTAAATTTATTGGAAGGAAAAAATGCTGTAGACAGTTCTCCAGTTTACTCTTGTGACTACATAAATGCATTTGCTTTAAGAAAGTAGAGGAAAATCCTTGACTTCCCCTTTTTTGTTTGACAGAAAACAGAATCATCTCATTTGGCTTTAGCAATACTACAGGCCTGTCATTTGCAGATCTGGCATCCAAAAGTTCTGAAGACTTTGCTTTTGGCTCAAAAGGTGAGTTCAGCTTGTCTCTGGGACAGACCTCAGTTGGACTTCAGCTTCATACAGTACACTTTTTTCACACAAAATTTCTGCTGACCATTAGAAACAACAATTTTTTGCAAGTTTTTGTCAGGAAGGAAAAAAAACCCTACACAAAGTTTAAAATGTAACTCTTAATTGCAGATAAAAACTTCAAATGGGCAAATACAGGAGCAACTGTGTTTGGAGATACCACCCGTAAAACAGATGAAGATGAAGGTGGTAGTGATGATGAAGTGGTACATAGTGATGATATCCACTTTGAGCCAATTGTGTCCTTGCCAGAGGTAAGATGACTTCTGGAATGTAAAATAACATTAAGATAAGCATTTCTACTGACACAGCAAGCTTTAAAATATGTTTTGCTTAACTAACTGTGCTTTCTGTGTTGTTGTGCCTTGTTCTGTATGTGTTACACTGACTATGTTGAAGCATCTGTTGTTTTAAATCCTAGTACAGCATAGCCCTGGGGAGGTGTCTGGTGCCTCAGTTAAAATCTTGAACACTGATTTCTTTATAACTTGACTGAGAGTTGATCAGGATGCAAATGTGTACTCATAGCTTGTAAAAGCTAAACCATTTATATAGCACAGCTGAAAGTCAGGAAGGGGAACTGAGTAATTGCTGGTGCTTATATGACTCAGCTATGGTTCTGTATCAATGACTTGTAGATTCAGTTCTGTGAAAGCCATGCCAACTAAGAATTTTTTCTCCAAGCTAGGCAAGAGATTTCTAGAATCACTAAACAAAAAGATGTACAGTTAATACCACCTGAAGGCTAACTTTGTTAGTTTGAAGAAGTAGGAGAACCTTCAACTTTGAAGGTAGCCTTATAATTTACTGAGTGAGACTTCACACAGTTATTCATGTCTTGATTTAGTTTGTAGCCTAGTAACCATTTCAGACTCTTTTGATGATAGTCATATTGTTTAAGCCTTCTATAAATAATAAAATTTAACTGTAGATTAGTAAAATATTAAGCAAGGTAAATAGAGCGCAAAGGAACAGTATGATGTCCTTGAATTTGAACAGCTAGTCTGATGTATTTTGTAACATGCCTTCAACTTTCTTCTTCAAAATTTGGTGTGCCTTTGCTCATCTGTGTGTCATATTATGAATTCTGTGATGCTTTTCTTCCCTGCTTCCCTTTTGCAGTTTCACAAACAGTATTTTGTCACATATTTCTTCAGTTCTCTCAAGTGGTCCATATCTTTGGAGAAATGCTAACTAAAGGAATTTAGAGGCCAGTAAATGCATACATAAAGTGAGGTGGAGATACAGCTATCAGGCTGAAGTTTTATTCTGTATTTATTCTGTTCAAATGCCAATATCAAATTCTTTAATAATGTGCTAAAGGTAACTCCTGGAGTTGTTAACAGCATTTTGTCTTCACTTCTCAGCGTCCACATCAAACTTTTCCACTGTAATACGTCAGAATCTTCATAAATATATGTAATAACTATTTATTACGTCTCTAGGAAGTCACAGGTACTCAGTCTACTCTGCTGGATTTCTTTTAGGTGGAAGTAAAATCTGGAGAAGAAGATGAAGAAATCCTCTTCAAGGAGAGGGCAAAACTTTACAGATGGGACAGGGATGTTACTCAGTGGAAGGAGCGTGGTGTTGGAGAGATCAAGATACTCTTCCATACACAGAAGAAATACTATAGAGTCCTAATGAGAAGAGACCAAGTTCTTAAAGTCTGTGCAAACCATGTTATCACCAAAGAAATGAACTTAGTGCCCTCTGATACATCAAACAATGCTTTCATTTGGACAGCCACAGATTATGCTGGTGAGTTTTTTCAGGTGGTCTCTGTTTTTTCTGGGTAGTCTGTAGGTTCTGTGTTTTGTTTTCCCCTGGAGATTATAACAAGATGAAACTAAACAGACCTTGTTGGATTTATTTTCAGATGGTGAAGTAAAAGTAGAGCAATTTGCAGTCAGATTTAAAAGCCAAGAAATGGCCAATTCTTTCAAGAAGATGTTTGAAGAGTGCCAGCTAAGCTTGTCAGAACTACAGAAGGGGCACTTGTCTCTGGCAGCAGGACTGTCAAAGGACACCAACCCTGTTGTGTATTTTGAAGTTTCTGCTGATGATGAACCTTTAGGACACATAACTATGGAGCTGTTTGCAAATATTGTACCTCGAACTGCTGAAAATTTCAGAGCCCTATGCACAGGAGAGAAAGGATTTGGATTCAAGAACTCCCGCTTTCACAGAATAGTCACAGACTTTGTGTGTCAGGTAAGCATAAAAGGAAGACTCTTCACTGAGAGAATGAGATTCATCTTGACTAATAATGGCACTTAAAAAAACGACTTATACAGAATAGCTCATTCTTGTTGGCAGCATGGATCTACTGTGCAAGGTAGTCTCATCTGTCCTTTCCCTACAAGGAGATGAGGAATGGTGCAAGCAGCACATGCTGCCCTAAGATGGATGCTTTTCACCTGTGCCTGCCAGTGGCCTCATGCTTCCTAGTGTTTCCTAGTGCTATCATGTCAGTGTGGGAAAAAAATAAATGGAGGTGGAGTCCTCTTACAATGGACAAGGGGCCTGTTGCTGAACAGGAACACCAAGGAAAGTAGGCATTCCCAAAACTACCATTCATCCTTCTCTCTCTCCAGAGAAGAGCTACATTATACTCACCTATTGAGAACACTTTCCAGCCTTCTCTTCACCTTTAAAGTACACTTTGTACTTCAGATAATGTGCACTTTAAAATTTCTAGGTATCATAGATGTTAGATTTCAATCTAAAACAAGTCTTCTAGATCCAATTACCATGCAGTGGCCTATTTCCTAAAACATCAAGTTTTGTGCTGAGAGTATCAGCCTGCAGTACATCTGTAACTCCAGGGAGACAGTGTTGATTTTAAAACTGTGTACATTCAGTAGCACTGGCAAGTTCTTCATAAATGCTGAAGGCTTAGGAGATGGATCATGGCTCAGATAGATCTTTCTTAAAATTCTCATCAATAGTTCATTGAGTTTTAGTAACTTGTAGCAGGCAAAATGAACCAACTTCAATACATGCTATGCTAATGATCTGCATATCACTACATCCCTGAAAATGAGAGATGTAGATCACTACAAGCTTAGATGTATACAGTAATATAGGAAAATAATATACAATTAGCCTGTTGGAGCAAGTCCAGAGGAGGGCCAAGACTTCCAAGAAGAATGGAGCACTGGTCCTATGAGGAAAGGCTAAGAGAATTGAGCTTGTTCAGCCTGGAAAAGAGAAAGCTTAGGGGTGACATAATGGTGTCATTCCAGAGCCTGAAGGGAGCCTAAAAGGAGGATGGAGAGAGAAACATTTTACAAAAGCATTTAGTCACAGGACATGGCAATGGCTGCTAAGTAAGAGAGTAGATTTAGACGAGATGTTAGGAAAAAGTTGCTGTGAGGGTGGTGAGACACTGGAACAAGTCTGCCCAGAGAAGTTGTAGATTCCTGTCCCTGTCAGTGTTGTAGGCCAGGCTGGATGGAGCTCTGAGCAACCTGGTTCTAGTTCTAGTTCTAGGTGTCCCTGCCCATGCAGGGGAGTTGGAACTAGATGATCTTAAAGATCCCTGCCAATGTAAACCTTTCTGTGACAGTATATGAATGGCTTGTCACCAGAATAAAATATTATCCTGCCTTTTGATTAGGTATCTGTGTGTGTCTGAAGTATGCACTTCATGGCTCTTTTGTTAAAACTGTGTACCTTTCTGATAAACTCATTTAGGATTTAAGATTATGTCAGTGTATTCCACATTCTATAACGATCAGACTTCCTTCTAAAATAGTTAACTGCATGATATGTGCCTAGACAAAGTAAGCTTTTATCCCATGAAATGAGTATATTTTAAGTTTGCTTTTTGAACTTTCTTCAGGTATGGTGAGAAGCTCTTCAGTGAGAACTAAGGCTGTCTTTCAGATACAATTTACACTGTTACCTTTATGTGTACACTCAAATTATCTGGAGCCAGAAGTTCGCTACCTTACAGAAAGATGAAAGACACATTTACCATGCTGCTCAACCAGTACTGTGGCAAAAGCTGTATGGAATTACTGGTCACTGCTACCTTAACCTTTTTCAGGTGATTAGTTCTGTGCCTGCAGGGACTAAGCAAAGACAGGCCTTAAGTGAGATAATTCAGGTCCAGGCAGCTTCCAAGGCCAAACAATGCAGGCAGTAGAAAGACAGGCCTAGAGGAATGGACCATGAGGAGCAGGAAGATAAAATGCTGTGTTCAGAATAAACAAGGGACAGACCTTCTACTACTGCTTCCCTTACCATGAACAAACCTGTTGAAGCTGGGAAGCCCTACATCTAGGCAGATGTTAATACCTGTGGAAATGAAAAAATGAGTTCTTCCAAAATAGTCTTCGCTATTGAAAGGAAATACAATTTTTGAGTTATGTTTTGGGACTTGTCAGTTAATGCTGTGCCTTCCTTTTTTTTTTTCTTTTTTTTTCAAGGGAGGAGATATAACTAACCACGATGGAACAGGTGGACGGTCAATTTATGGAACAGCATTTGAAGATGAGAATTTCATAGTGAAACACACTGGCCCTGGATTGTTGTCAATGGCAAATAAGGGCAGGGATACAAATAATTCTCAGTTCTTCATAACACTTAAAAAAGCAGAACACTTGGACTTCAAGCATGTGGTATTTGGGTTTGTGAAAGATGGAATGGATGTCGTGAAAAAGATCGAATCCTTTGGTTCTCCTAAAGGGCTAGTAAATGGAAGAATTGTCATTACAGACTGTGGACAAATATAGAATTATTTCTTTGAGTATACAAATGTTCTAGCAGTATAAATCAGTACTTAGATGTTATTGACTAATTATTTCAACTTCTTAAAATGGACACTTCTGATGTATAAATGTAAAATTACAGGTTATAGTTGAATTTTTTATGTGTTCTAATTGATTTTTTGCATGGTAAATAAAGTTCAGGCACTGGCATATTTCAGGTGTATTTGTGTTATCCTGACATATTTGTATTAAGTGTCAAATTTTAAAAATTAAATCCTAGTCTTGTTAAAATATATGTCTTGTCTTCACTTTGGTTTGTTTAAAAGAAAATAACTTGCATAACTTGGTTCTTGTTCTCATGAGGCTCTTTTGAATGTGCAGATTGTAGATGCAAATTGCTGGACAGTGCACTAAAGGCCTTTGGAATTTAATGGGTATTTCAGTGTGCAGAAAGCAGGCTGAGCTGGGTGGAGTCTCTGAGTATCACAGTATTTGAAAGAGAGAGCATAGTTTTTGAATGACTGATCAATGTTTTACTAGAGAAGTATGCCAACTTTTTTTTTTGTACTTAAACTATTTCTAAAAACTTGGCCTAATGAAAAACATCTACTTAATATTGGGATTTTACCTGACATACTTTAAGTATAACCCTCTGACCCTCCTGCTCAGTGTTTATTAGCTGCAGCCAACTTCTGCAGGCTCTAGATTGTGTGTGCCAGCATGCTTGTACCTTTTTACAGCTTTGCTGCTCAAGAGTGAGTATGCACAAGTAAATGTGGGGTTTATTTAAACTGATATTCTACAGCTCTGTGCTTAGCTTTAGTTGGGGGTCTGTTGATTTATTTATTTTGAAAGGATGGCAGTAGTACATCCTCAGGGGTCCTCAGGGACCTTACCGCTCTCTACGCCCGCTGAAAGGAGCCCAGAGCTAGGGCTAATTCGGCCCCTTCTCGCAGGCGCCCAGCGCCAGGAGAAGGGGACGTTTAGGTGGGATAGCAGGAGGAGTTTCTTCCAGGGCCGCGCTGGAATTACCGGCGCCGGAGGTGTTCAGGAGGTGGCACTGAGTGGTCCGGGTGCCCGGGCGGTGTTCGGTCGTGGGTTGAACGCGATGCTCTGAGGCCGCGCTGTGCCGGGGGTGGACAGGAGCGGTCGTTGTTGTTGTTGCTGTTGTTTTGTCGTTGTTTTGCTGTTTTGTGTGCCCGCCCCGCCAGGCCCGGTGCGGCGCGGCTCCCCCTGCCCTGCCCGCCCGGTTCCCAGTGCGCCTGCGCGGCCCGTGGCGGTTGGTTCGAGCGCGGCGCTGCCGCCATGGC
>VZRX01013582.1:0-30477 GCA_013398075.1 Notiomystis cincta | reverse complement strand
GTGAACGCGATGCTCTGAGGCCGCGGTGTGCCGGGGGTGGGCAGGAGCGGTCGTTGTTGTTGTTGCTGTTGTTTTGTCGTTGTTTTGCTGTTTTGTGTGCCCGCCCCGCCAGGCCCGGTGCGGCGCGGCTCCCCCTGCCCTGCCCGCCCGGTTCCCAGTGCGCCTGCGCGGCCCGTGGCGGTTGGTTCGAGCGCGGCGCTGCCGCCATGGCNGAATCGTCTTAGGAGTATACTAACCCTGTATGAAATATATATAATAGGATAATGCATTTCTCTCTTTTTTCTTCTTGGCTACAGTAATTGACAGCCTTACTTAGAATGCATTAGGTGCGTTTGTGATTTTTTTATTTTGTAAAGCTTAATGCTTAATGCTTAATGTTGTCAGAGAGCAGGAAATTGTTCTAAATCTAGTCAATCAGGAATCAAACCCATGGTCCATTAGAGACTGCTGCAGGGACCAGACAGTTAATTACGATGGGTGAATGAAGGAATGGTATTGTGGTTCCTCTCTTTATATTTTATATATATATATAATGTATATACACTTGTGCTGACAAGTACTTATGGGTCTACACTGTGGATTGGAAACCTGATCTGCCAAAAAAATTCAGCAGCAAAGGTCCCTCCCCATGCTGGTGTTCCAAAAGCCTTTGATACTTCGTAGAAGGAATACTTGCTGGCCAGGCATCTTTATTTTGCCTGAATTCTGTTTGTCTTTCAGTGAAACAAATTTTTGCAGTTGTTTTTGTGCATCTATTCCCTGGGTCAAATGCTTCCAAGGGTGTCTGGAGGATAACAGACCTTAAGTGCTCAAACTCATGCTGCAAGGAAAGTCTTATGGTGGGAAAAATACCCATGAGCAACCAAAGACTGGGAGAGATTGAAAGTGGGTTTGTGTTAGATACATAATTGGATTGAGATACTGAGTTGATCCTGGGAGTCATCAGATAAATACAAAACCCAGCCTTTTTTATCTTAGGAAAATTAGCTTGCCATTTTGGGATCAGGAGCCATCCCAAACGTGATGTGAAGATTTTGATTTTTTTTAGCAGCTAAATTCAGGCTGTATGTGCCCTTAGTTCCTGCAGAAGGATTTTCAACTTGATTAGTTAGTGTTTGATGGTGTTCTAGATTGTATGGGGAATTTTTCTTAGGGAATATTCTGCTTTGGATTACAGAGCTGTACTTTAAGGAAAAGTAGTTTTTAAAACTTATTTTTAAAAGACTGTTGCTGAGACTTTATGCTTTCAAGGAATAATATGTTACATGTGTTTGTGCATTTTGTTATTTCATTAAAAAGTGGTCATTCATAAAAAGTGCAGGAAAATAGAGCAGTTGATCACTTGATCTAGACCATAGAAGAGAGATGGCAGTGAAACAAGTAAGATTGTAACAGCTACCATCAGCCTGGTATTTTGTAACATTTAACTGATTTTGCTTGTAGCCTAAAATTTCTGTCATTCCCTTTTTTAGTATGTACTTATGAATTAGTAAGAAAAAGTAGAGCAGGAAACTTTGGCATAAAAAGCCTGGACATGAAGGTAGATGGTAGTGTTTCCATGATTACCTAATTCTATTTTCATGCCTTTATGTGACTGTCTTCCTAGTGCTTTATAGTTTCTTAAATATTCTAACATATAACACTATGAGTATTTAGACTGTAGGGAATGTATTTGCCTCTTTGTATTAATATGAGGACCATTTATATTTATGTATTTTAAAAAAAAAAAACACTTCCCTTTTTAAAGCCAGTAGTTTGTAGTAAGAATTCTGTCACAAGGTGTTGTAACTGTTAAACCAGTAATTTGGAACATACTTTTTCCATGAAAATTCTGATTAGAGTGCAGTGGGTTTGTGCTTTCTTGTAGGATTGCCTCTCAGGAGCATTGCATACCAAATATAAAAGCAGAAGCTCCCTAGTTTGCAAAGGTAATACCATGCAATGGTGCTTTGATATCTTTTACAGGGAAAAGCTGTACTAAAGCTGTATTGTTCTGAAATTTATTTAAAGTGATTTGTACTTTTCATTTTAAATTTGTAGGTAATCTTGATCAGGAGGTTGTGATACCTGGGAACCAGCCTGGGAATGTTAATAAGTAAAGAGAACAAAGGATGTTTTGGAACAGTGGTTCACAGCCTGTTTGTGTTTAAGTCCTGCTTGAATTAGTTGGTAGCAGTCCTCTTCATAATGCATGTTTTGGCTTTAATTTAATGGTACATAAATGTGTAATATTTAGAATGTATTTGGGCTCTTTCAGAAACTGGTGCATGAGGGCAGCAGGCTAAATCAATGTGTTTATCAGACTTCAGTTACAGAAAAATTTCTGTATGCAGACAAGGTCTAAAATTTCAGAAAGACATATCTGATGTGAAAGCTAAATAATTCTTACTATGGTTTAAGCTGTTATAATTAAGTTAATTTGTCAGGCTGCATCCATGGTGGTTTTGGTTCTTTAACCTCCATTACTACATGGCAAGTACTTCTAATAAGTCCTTGTTGATTTTTTAATGTCAGCTTCTCAAATGCAAAATAAAATTGTTGCAATATTATGTATTTCAGGTGACACTGACAGCTCACTGAAAAATATAACTATTTCTTTATCAAATTGCTTTTTAGAGTCAGAATTTACTGAAACTGGAAGAGAGAACATCATCAGATCTAGTGATTTCCAAAAAAGTTTGAAAGACTGGGATTGGTAGGAAGTGTTTTCTGTTCTCCTTTATTATTTATTTTCTCTCATAATCCAGATAAACTGTAAATAAACAATGTATTTGGACTGTGCAAAAATTGTTTTAAATTTCTTGTTTTCTTGTTACGTAAGGAATTGTTTGTGGCTAATTTATGAGATTATGAGGATGCTGATTTTGATGAGGAATATTGTTTCACTTTCTAATGTAACATGTGTATGTTGGAATTGCTAAGGGAATACAGGAATGACATAAACTGAACTAGGTGATGAAAAAATGAACTAGAAGGAAAGTGAATAGCCTAGAATGATAAACAGGTTGAGGTTTATTTTGAGATAAATCAATCCAAAAGCCAAGAAATCTCTTTTAAGGGCTATTTGACATCAAATAGGAAAAATATACTTTAAAAAGGTGTGTTGTATTTTTAGTTCTCCAGGAATTTGGTGGTTTGTGGTGAGAGAAGAGTGTTGGTTTTACCTGTTGCTTACATGTGCTTACAGCATGAAAAGCCTAGTTACTGTAACAGTCATTTAAGTCAGCAACATGTAATTGCTGTGGTTGATGTTTGTGAGTAATAATGCCTTTTATCCAAATTATTCAGCTCTTCTATTTGTTATCAGTAAAATATCAAAGTCTTACATAAAGCAATGTTTGCTTTTTTATGCAGACTTCTTTCAGTGCTCTGTTATGTGTCATGGTAGAAAGGAATTGAGTAATTTAAAGTTAGTGCTCTTTTGTACTTCTAGTTTTGATGATGAGCAGGATTCTTTTTGTGATTCAAGTGGTCTAGAAGATGAAGAAAAAGCCATTATTTACTCTGAAACTGATGCATTTCAAAATACAGCTATAAACATGGGAACAGGTAATAAATATTTAATTCTGTGCATTCTTACAACTCTCTGGGAAGTATAACATATAACTTTAAAAACTTCCTAGTTAATGTGTTTCTGTTCAATTCAGAACTACATTAATCACCTAAAATGTGTTTTAATGTGAGGATTCAACCTTTCAATGAGTACTTTCTGTAGATTTATTTTAGGAGGTTAAGACATACTTGAATATTAGCTTTATTTTCTCATGTGGTATCCAGTAGTTTCTTAAGTCTCATTCTGTTTACTGTCACCCTAAGGTTTAATCCAGCAGCAAATCACTTGCCTGAAGCCCTTACAAAAATAATAGGTGATTTTGATGACACAATTTAATCTGTGCATAGATTCCATACAGATATCTCTGGGATTTCTATATTGCAGTGGAGGGCTTAGTTTTACTTATAAAACTGTTGATTCTTGATCAGTTTGAATAAACTGTGGGACAAGAACTTTGATCAAATCTCTGCAATTCTTTGGATTACTTTCACATTTTGATACATTTGCTCTTGAATTCCTAGAACACATTTTCTCTGGTTTTGTACAACAGTTATATCAATATTTAGCTAAGGAATAATGTTTTAATGTAAAATGCTTTTTTTTTCCATGTCCACAGGCTGCACTTTACCATCTCATTTGGCTGCAAATACTGAAGAAAATAGGGACCAAATTATTAACAATGTTTTGTTAAAGAAAACTCTGCCTGGAACTGGTGCTCAGGCATGCAATAGGCAAGGTTTAATACCACCTCACATCAGTCAAATTTATGATGAATTATTTGTCATACATCAGAAGCTCCAGGTAGGAAATGGAGTCACCTTAAAAGTTTTGTTGAATAATGCTATGAAGATTCTCACTTTTGAGAAAGAAATCTGAAATTACTTATATAGTAAAACGTACTTATATATTAAAACTATTGCTTATTACTATTACTTTATGCTAATCACATTTACTTATATATTAAATCTGTCTTCCCCTAGAGTAATTCAATGATTTGGTAATGATGCTTTGACTGGAACTGTGAGTAGATGGGTAGGTGGGCAGATTCAGCTTGAGGCAGTTTGAACACAGTGTTTCTACATCCACACCGTGGGTGGAGAGGGGAGCACCCTCAAACATTGCTCCTCTTGAGAACATCTGAAACTGTTCTGACTGTAGGCATTCCAAAGCACTTGCCTTCATGGCCTCCTCCAGAATCCTTCTATTCATCCCACCAGCTCATCTCCAGCAGGTTTAGGCTACTAGCAGAAGAACCTCCTGTATGCTTTTACTCTGTAATAGTTCCTAAGCTTCTGCTGGATTCCTTGCCATGACTGTCTTTTGCAACATATGAGGTAAAAATTATTTTGTATCTCTTTTTTCTTCACTGCTGTTTCAGGGATGCTTCTCAGGAGCTGAAGAAACAGTATCATTAATCTTGTGTTCAGCACAGACAGTCACATCAGACTCTGTTCTGTCTCACAGTTAATACCATTATCCAAATATTTTGGAAGCAAAAGCTAAAGTTTCGTTTTCTAGAGCAACAGTGTAGAGTTGAATTTTATAATTTGGGAGGCTGAGCCATTCCAATGTACATGGAAGTCTTTTGGGTTATTGTGGGAGGAAACTGAATAGAGGGGGTATCAGGATACTTTGTATTAGTAAGCTCATGTGTAACTATAATTTCACAAAGTGCTAGGCATATCTCTGGGACAAAATTTTAAATTCAGCATAATTTGGGAAAACGTCACAGGGGTTTTTAAAGTAGTTTTACACTTTTTTTCTTGATATAGAGAGAAAGTTCAGCACAGCAGGAGTATGCTCTGCAACTGCAGAAACGAGAGCATTGTCTAACAGAACAAGAAGCATTGCTTTTTAAACAAGAAGCAGCTTTGGCTAAAATAAGAGGTATTGAGGAAGAAGTTCACACAAAAATTGGAGCTATAAAAGAGGTGAAATAATATAGTAAATGATAGATATTGCTCTATATGCCCTTTAACTCATCTTAAGCCATCACAGGTTTGCTGGAAATCCTGTTTATTTCTTTGAAGTGCTTGAAATCCCCAAAGGAAAGATTTAAATAAAAACTACTGAACAACATTGCTAGAGTTTTTGTATGACTTCTGTTTCAGAATGGTGCATTTAATTGTCTGATGTGTAGTACATTTTTAAAGTTAGAAGTTAGAAAAAGGCAGTAAATTGTTTGTAAAAAATTGAAAGCTATGTGACCAATATTAGAGAAAAAATGTGGTCTATCTGTAATTATGTGTAAGTTAAATGTGTATCTTTTTATTAGCTGTAGTTGCAGTTGATTTCCTTGGGAATGCTTTAAGACACATTGAGATCTTATGACATAACACCCATTGCAGAGAGTAATAGCAAACAAAGACTCAAAAAGTTGAGAGGAAGACCAACCTATCTTTGGGGTGTGGGAACAAAGAGTAGGTGAGTGAGTAAACAAGAGTGAATTCATGGAAGGGGAGAAATGAAAGCTGGAATATTTTCAATAAAATAAAACCTTGCTATTTTATCAAATCTCAGGTACGTGAATCTAAGATCCAGAGAAGAGTAAATATAAAACAAATTCCAGGGGTAAAAGATGAATGGCAGTGGATATGCAGGTTGTATTTAAGAATTCATATGCTTGTGTTGTAAACCAGAGCCCCAGTCTCTCCAAGGCATAGGATTAGTTTCTCACTCTGCTTGATTCAGAGTAAGCAAAGCCAAAAACATGAGTTGACACCTCAAAACACAGTCACAACTTTTTGTTAATATTTGGAAGAGTCAGATATAAGTAAAAGATTTGTCATTGATTTTGGTTCACAACTGCATCCCACATCTGAATTGTTTGAGAAATATACATATATATATATATATAGTTGGTCTGGGTAGAAAAGGCAGCAGTAGGAGCTATAGGCTGTGCATGTTGCTCTCAGTTTCTGTATAGATCCTTCTTAACAGGCAGTACAGATACTGCTTTTCTCACTGCTGACTGAACATGTGAATTTGGACACGAAGAATTTGATATTTGAAAGTTTGTCCAATTCTTTTAACACTTAAATGGGACTTACTGTTTCTAGAATAGTCTCTTTTAAGTCATGTTTTTAAATTTGATATTTCTGTAGCAACATGAGGCAGAAGTTAAGCAGCTGACAGAAGCCTTGAGAGAAGTAACTAAAGAAAACAGGAGGCTGAAGTCATCATTTAACAGCTTGAAGGAAGTGAATGAGTCTTTAAGAAAACAGGTAAAGTTAATTATTTCCTGTCATAAATAATTCTACAAGTTACAGTCAAGAACTTTAAATATTTGAGCAGCTTTAGTTTGCAAAATTGTTGACCTTTTGTTTCTCTAAGACAAGAATTGTATGAATGACTGAAAGTACTTTTCTCACCTGTTTCTAGTACTTGAAATTTAGCCTTTCTGACCTTTTACAGTACAAAAAAGAAGTAGGATTTATTCTACTGACTCACTAGCAACAGGTAATTGTTAGGAAGGGAAAATCCATTGAGACTGGATAGAGAGAAAGTATTTTATGACATAATTGAATCCACCCTGTGTGGATTTGCTGTGCCAAATTGCTGTGCTGATTCTAATAAATAAAAAGTAGAATGTTTATTTCTAACTTCACATTTGATCAGTATTTTCAGTTAGTTTTGCAAATGTTAATGAAGGCAGTATTTTCTCAATTTGTAAACTAGAATGGTGTTTCTTAGTAATGCATAGAGTAGGAATTTGTCTCATTTGACTATTAAGTCTCACCTAAAATGGTGATATACAAATTGCTATCTAAATTATTTGAGCATTGTTTATTCATTGGACTAATTAAAGTTCTGATAATCTGAGTACAATAAAAATCTACAGCAGAGCCTTTCCCTTACAGAAGGTCAGACTTAACTCCTAGGAGTTGATGGTTCTGATACAACACATCCATCTTGTTGTTTTCTCTCACTATAACATCTTGGCATTTCTGTGCAAACTGAGGGCTTCTGTGATGATCATGCTGTTTATGGTTGTATGGATAGAGGATGTTTCTTTTATTTAAATGGAAGTTACAGTTTTCCTGATCTTCTCTCACTGATCGCACTTTTTTTTAGCATGGTCAGTAACCACCTTCCCCATTAACATGACAATTATAACATTCTTGGGTCTGTGCTCATTTTTATGTCACTTCATGAAAACTAATCAAATGTGAAGTGCCTGTATATCCAGAGTGTCACTGTAGTGCTTGTACTTCCCTGCACTCTGACAGGTTGGGCTGCAGGTCAACAAAGAGATACTGCTGCTGTCTTATTTATCCTGGAATAGGTTGCCCACAGAGGTGATAAGAGTCTCACACCTTGGAACTATTCAAAAGCTGTCTGGACATAGCAGCCAGTTCTTCATGGCCCAACTTGAGCTGGGGAGTTGCATCACATGTCTTCCAGAGGTCCTCTCAAATCTCTACCAGTCTATGATCCTGTAATTTGCTGAGGAGGTGGACGATGATTTTGTTTCTATCACTTTTCATGCTAGTAAGAAGAAACTTGAACTTAAATAATTTAGCTGCTCAGCAACAACATTAAGTTACTTCAGTGTGATAATTAAGTCATGAAGTGAGTTTTGAATTTACAGATATGTTAATATTTTCTGCTTCTTTCAGTTAAGTGATATAACTGAGTTGAACAAGAAGTTGGAAGATCAAGCACGGAAAGTACAAGCTCGTTTAGATAATCTACAAGTAAGGTTTGTTCTTATATGTACCTGCTTTTATAGGTAACTAGTGAAATATAATTAATTGTTATATTTTTTTGTAGAGGAAGCATGAATTTTCAATGGTGAGGAAGTCTAACAATTTATGTCAAGTGATGAAACAAAGCAAACCTGTGAAACAGGAAAAAGTGATGGCAACATCCAAAACTGCCACGGTAAGAATTAAAGCAGAAGTTGTGAATCTTTTCACTCAAAAGGCATTAGGCAGTGTAAGGTTGGTTCTCTGTGCATCTGCTAGAAATTGCAAAATGTAGCTTCCAAGTTTATTTTATGAGTTGCACTAAGAAAAGAAACATTATATTGGGGGAAACCCACACTTAACAAAGAATTAAGTTTGTTGCTAAAAATATGTATTGGATTTCATATTGCTTATGTGTATGTATATGTGTATATTTTTATTTATATGGCAAGTTTTCCTCCTCCTATCATCATCTTTCATCTGCCAATTAGAATTATAACCTTCTTCCACTGTCACAGGTTTCTTTTGCTGCATCAGAACAAAATTTAGACTCATTCTGTTACTGCTACAGTATAGCACTTAGAAATAACACCAGGTAAAAAGTAGTCTTCCAGAACTAACCAATTAACCACTATTTTTTTGAGAAATAATCTTTAGTGAAGGACAGAGATTAAGTGCAGTATTTATTCATCGTTCCAAAACAATCACCTTTTTTTCATTAAAAAATCTTCTTCCATCACTTAATGAAATTCTTTCTGTCTCCATGTAGTTCCATTTATGATATTACTCTGCCAACATCTCCCAGCTGGTTATGTTTTTTTTTTGTCCAGCTAGAGGTAAACTGTGAAATGAGAGTGATATTCACACCACCCTGTCTGTCTGATCTACAATGAATGCCTTAAAACTGTGCTTTCTATATATAGGCAACAAATTCTGTTTATACAGCTTTTAGCATACTTTGATTGCACATGAAATACAAATAGTATCAGCAGTTACACTTCTGAGTGAAGAGGAAAAGAGTTGTCTGAAGGTAGATAGAGGAAAACTTTTGAGGGCTTTAGGGAATTGTTCGTTCAGCCTGTCTTCAGATGTCTCTGGATGTCTTTCATGGAGTATTTCATTGCAGTGTGGTAGGGCCAAGATGAATGTTTCATGAAGGCTTTGTTAATTTTTTTTAAACAATACTAGTTACCCAGTTAAATTTAACAACAGTGGATTGCATGAAATGAAACAAATTAGGTCTAGAACATTGAAATAAGAATTTCCCCATGTGAAGGACATTAAGGATTTACTTTCTCCTCTAATTCATTTGTCCAGAATTATAATGTGTAGTGAGTCTGTATGTGAATTTTTTTTTGCAAGCTGTATTACTGCCACTTGTCCAAGTACAAAATAAATTATGTGTATATGTCTTTCACACCCAGAAACCATCACAACAGATGTTTATTTTCCACTGGGGAGTGAGGTGTGAGAGAAAGAAATGCTGCAGGGTTCCTTCTTGGTCTTTGTAAGAAAGGCCTGACAACAAATGGCTTAATTAAATGGCTATTTTAATAAGACAGAGTAAGAGAAGGAATATAGAGTGAGTAAATCTTGTGACCCTTTAGATGCTGGGAACGTTGTGTTTGTGCAGCATCAAATGGAGGCCTGGTGGACTTTTCCCAGGTCATGCTGAGCAGGGCCTGTCCATTGAGAGAAGCCCCTCTTTTCTGGCCACTCAAAATATTTTATAATTTTCTTGCAAGAAGGATGTTCCTGAACATGAAGGGGTTTCATGGCAGAAGAACTTGTTGCCCTTTTGGAAAAGGCCAAGGCCAGGCAGGATCAGCAGTACCAAGTGGGAGCTGCCTGAGTTTATCCTGCAGCCAAGCACAGGATAAAGTGCAGTTGATTGATCAGCCCAGCACAGACTGCACCCACTCAAGTTAACTGTGCTGTGGACCTCTGACTCCTTGATGGTCTCCCAGTCAGGATTGCCACCTTCCAGCCCTTGATCCACATACAGTTTACCTTTCCCAGAGATATTGTAAGTTACAGTTACATTGATGCTCTACAGGCTTCTCAAACAGTAGGTACAAGACCCAGCAGAGCACACAGGGCCTGTTCAAGATCACTGTCTCCTTGAATACATTTTCCACAGGCTCACACTACAGTAACTCACCTCTCAGGTTTTATCAGGCATAAAATTCTCATCCTTTCTGTTATCCATAGTATTTCAAAGTCTAATATACTCTCATGTATTTGAGTCTGTTACTATTTTAGCTTTGAAAAAGCATTAAATTGAAAGTTGAAATATCTGATGTTGTGGATATATTACAGTTACCATTGAATTCACAAGTTTATGAGCTCTTAACTTGTCTTATGGATTGGATCTCTGACCAGCATCTTAGCAAAATAAAAACACAAGAAGAGAGAGAGGACAGTCATAAACCTATGGTTACCCAGAGCTCAAAAAACCTCTGTACCCAGGAAAAGTGTATGAAGGTAAAGGGATTTGGGTTGTTTGCTTGTGTTAATATGTTTTCAGATTTCTGTGTGTTTTAAATGATTCTGAGAGTATAACAGGTCAGCATGTAATTAAAACAAAATAATTGTTAGTAAGTTCAATATTCATTCCAGCAGTGAGTTATAATAGATAATTTGTCATTTGCAAAGCATGCAGATAATTTTTAATAAAAAGTGTGGTGTCCTGTCTCAACATGAGAGTTTCAGTATTTTATTTCAAGTCACTTCTGTGGGTGATAGTTTGTCTTGTGTTTTATGTGTGATACGTTGTTTTAAGGAGATGAACAGGTCACATTTAAAATGTTTTTATGCCTATTTAGATATTAAAATTTCAGTTTATCACCGATAAAAGGTGATGTTTTGTTGTACTTTCAACACCTCTATTGCTTTCTTTCTTGTGATACCAAGATTTAGAAATCAGTGAGGTGTTCAGAAAACTCACTTTGTTGTATTTCTTCATTATGTAAAAGATTTGTAGCCACTGTGATTGGATTTACTGAGGTTGAGCTCACATGTGTCTCCACTCCCACATGTAAACCTATGTACAGTTTAAAACCTGTTACCTGTACTGGATCTGCCCAGACAGTATCTGCATATGTAATCTGATAAACTCCAAGAGAAAGTTAAGAGGTTTGTTTGTTTTTCACTTACAGTTAACTTATGGAATGGCTCATTTACTGCATGTAATTCTATTTGTGTCTCTTTTTGCAGCTTTTGCCTATAGCTACTGAGCAACTCCAGTGGATGCCACATGTGAATCCTAAACTGCACATGCCTGTGATTAAATTTATTTACTGGTCCATAAGACAGTTAGACACTGATATACAGGTAAAACAAGTCGACCTCATGCAGTATGTTCCTTTAAAAACAATTCACAGAAGATATTAATGGATTTTGCATTTTAAATACATATGAAAAATGGATGTTTGCAGGTAGCATATAGAAAAGAAACTGCTGTCTTTGTAAAACATAAATTCATAGGGTTTACCACAGATGGCAAATGAAAAACATTCTTTTTCAAGTTAAATTTAAATTTTGTATTGTGCATCTAAATGTAGTTTTCCTATGTATCTGATCTTTGTTGTGATGTTTAAGCACACCAGAAATTATATTTTTGCATATATAATTACAAAACTTGCACTAGAAAAGGCAAGTACTTTATTGTGTATTTTCTTAATGGGATTTGTTGAAGCTGATGGAAGTGGGTGGCAAAGCAGCGAAGAAATTTTGATTTTTCTGTCTCTGCTTGGTGTCTAACCACAAGACAATCCTTGCTCTCTTTGACTAGACTTCCACAAGAAAATATTTAGCAGTATAATAAAGAAAAAACAGTAATCATACTGTCAGGACTTATATAGTGCTGTCAACATTCATTCATTAAATCAAAAGCTAGAAACTTTGTAAATATCCTGAGTTTAAATTCAATACAATAGTAAGATGCTGGGTTTAGTTTTAGTAAGTAATTATATTTTAAACAAGCCTATTGTGAAGTTTGATTCTGTGGTAATATTTCTGTGTGGTTTATGATGAGAAGTCTAATAGATGTTACCTGCACAGTGTTCTTAAGGTTCATATTTAGACCTTGATTCAGTAAATGCTTTTAAAGGACATAACTTCAGTCAAGCTTGCAAAATTGAGTTGACTGAAACTGAGCTTTTTCTGGAACCAGAGGCAACTTAAATAATATCTGAGTATCCAGGACTCTCACTAATTAATGTCTTGCTGAAGTGGGTGTTGATAATGTTAACATTGTTCAACTGCTTTTGGAACACAAAGCAGTGTCTCCTTTACTGATTATATTCCTATACATGGTCAGACCATTTGCAATTTAATATTTAATTGCATGGAGAACATATGTATGTTAAGTTTTAATGTTTACACTAACTATACACACTTTTGAAGCAGCATGCAACAATGAGATCAACCATGAGGAGACTTGGTGAAGATATTTTCAAAGGCATAGTGAGTAAGGAAAACCCAGACAGTTCTTCTGAACAGTCTACAGAGAGTAAATCAAAGTCAGCAGCTTTCTTTAAGAGTTCCTGTATGCCTCTGAGGTTTCTGTCAACTTTGATTGTGCTTAAAACAGTGAAGCAAGGTAAGTCAAGATTTTTTTATATAAATTTATTTATTTCAGTGATGTGCCTGGACAAAAAGCATTTTAATGATACCATAGAATCTGTTATGCTTTATAAGCAAAAAATGCTTTTACTTGGGTAGTGTGAAGGAGAATATACAAGTATGAATCTTGCTATTATTGATTTTATGTTAGAATTTATGTGTTTCTTTTAATGTGATGACTTGTCAGACAAGTCAACATTTCTGAAGAGGGGGAGAGAAGACAAAGATTTCAAAGTAGACACTGAGAGATTACACAAATCAGATTGTGTCTGGTCAGTGTGAGAAAAAGTGTGGAAAATACAAGCTGAAGAATAAAATAACTTCTCTCAACTGATTTGTTAATTGCTGCCTTCAGTTATGAAGTCTTCTCTTTCTTCAAAGGAAACAGGGAACGAGGTGTTGCAGATCCTTTTTATGGAAGTCAGGCAGAAAAGTAATTCTGTACCATTAAGAGCAGGTGTAAGATGTGATTGCTGCTTACCTGCAGCAACTTAGCAGTACTCTGGGTCTGCATAACTGGGATTTTCTGCAAGAATGATTTTTACAAGGATAGCATAAGAACAAACATATCTGTAACCCTTTTCCAACTCCTTGTGGTACTAACCACTTATTTTTCTCTTTTCAAAGACATTTTAAAAGCACTGGTCATTTTGATGACAAGTAATTTTTTAGTGGGGTTACAACTGAGCAACCCAACCCCAGAGATGGTCCTGCTTTCAACAGGAAGGTTAGACTAGTTTCCAACTTAAATTATTCCATGATTCTATTTTTGCTAGCATTTTTTCTCAGAATGGTTTGTATTTTAAAATATCTTTACAAGTAACACGTTTCTTTTATCAATAACATAAAGAGATTGATACAGGTTACAGAGATGTTAATTTTCAAAGTAGTTCTGAAAAACCATGCCAAAATGTCAAAATTAGATGCCTGCTTTGACATCTGATTTTTTTTAGTCTCTTGCATGAAATATGTTAAATTTTGGGGCATTTCTTAGCAGAGATCCACGTCACAAAATTGCTACAATCTGTGGTACCCTGATTGACACAAAACAGGAATGCCAAAGATTTTAAATGCATAAATAATGAATAGAGCTCTTTTTCACAGAAATAGATGTTTAAGCAGATTGGTATGTTTTTATGCTTAATGACCTGTGCAGTGTTTATATTGTGAGTATTTACAGTAAACATGGGATTAAGACAATGGTGGAAGACCATCCTGACATCATTCATGAACTAACACAGTGTTCCAGCTGTTGGAGGGAACTATTTCAGTCAGCATATTTTGGTGAAGCATGATAATTAGTCTCAAATTGAGACTCACATTCTAGGAATGTCTGATAAAAACAATGCAAGAAGAATTGCAATAAAAAACTAGTCATTGCAGAGACTGATTTACCCTAAGCAGATGAACACTCTTAATTAGAATGAATCAGTTTAGCTTCTCATGGTTGCTTTTTACTGCTGGCTTCTGTAACACAGAAAATATGATCTGTTGTTAAATGTGTGTCAGATATCACTGTGTATGAATTTTGATCACTCTGACCACATGGCACTAATGATCTGGTGATAAAGTAGCAGATTTGGTTTGAACATATGTCCTCATTCCTTCAAAATGTCAGTATCCAGCAGATGGCACCGTAGTTAAACTTATGCAGCAGGATAAATTGTTTCCTTCTACTTAATTTTCTGTGCTCCAGATGATCAATGCAATTCCAAGATACTGAGGAAGATTTGACAGCAGGAAATTAAGAAAATAGATTGATTCACTTAATCTACATCCTTCTTATAATTTCTCACAATGGATGAGAATATAAAATGTTTATACTGAAACTACAGCTTTTTATAGAAGGAATAAGAGTAGTTGCTCTCATGAAAATAATTGCTCTCACTCAGACAAATCAGCCACTGACTCCCTTAATAGAGGTTTCCCAGATGTTGACACCAAGATTGTCTCAAACTATGTGAGTTTTTATGTTCTTTCTTCTATAACAAAATATTTACAGGAATTTACATTTGTAAGTATATTTTTCTTAAACATATGAATTGTAGTCTTTTTCTCCACTGACAATAAATTGTTAAGAAATAAAATTAGGCAGAGGGTGTCTTTAAATGAAAAGTAAATTTAAAATTTTCAGCTATTTAACTTTTAAGCATGTATCTGCTGTGGTAACTGTCAGATAGTTTGTTCACATTGCCTAATGAAACAATGATTACAGAAGTTTTATTGCCGGTATTCTGATTTTTTCAGTGGATTACCTGGCTCAGGCATTTGATTCCCTTCGTGTAGACTTGAAGACAGATGAAGGGAGGGCCTTATTTTTGGAATACCAAGGTCTGCCTGTTGTATTAAGTCACCTAAAAGTATCCAGCAGAGGTCTGCTTTCCAGTGCTCTTGATGGATTACTTCAGATGACCATGGAATCTGGTAAATTTGGGTAATTACAAAAAAAAAATCATTATGAAAACAGGTGAGGAAAGCATAAAAACAATGTAAAAGCAGTATAAAAAATACAGTGTAAAAACTGTGTAAATAGTACTATTAGCAACTCTTTGTATCATTCAGTAGAGACATAAAATGTGTTTCTGAATTGTCTGTCTTTTTCTGAGTCATCTTGTGTTTTCTTCTCCCTCTCAGCCACTGTTTTATATTTTGTCCTGGTTACTTTCTTATTTCTTGCTGTGAATTTTTTGTAGCTATTTTTGGTTTGGCTTTTCAGTTTATTCCACTGTATTTCCTTGCTGATATTTTTCTTTGAAGTCAGGCTGTGCCAAGTAAACCAAATCTTGAAAACCTACCAGAAGGTGGAGGTAAAAAACCAGGTTCTATTTAAATTTTTTTCCTAGTTTGAATGAACAGCTCATCCCCAATCATTTTCCAGTTTCTAGTGTTTGGAAAAGGCATTTCTAGAAGAGATGGTTATGTTCTGCTGAAGTTTACTGTGCTTTGGCCTTAGAAAATCATTGATAATCTTATTTGTCACAGCATTTTTCCAGGTGATACAGGTAAATATCAATTGATACCTGGATGAACATGAAGGTAGTGACACATTCCAATGCCATGTTGAATAAACCTTGTGAATGACTATTTTTTTAAAGATAAAATCACTCACTGCCTTTATGAACAGAAATATGTATTGTTTTGGAAGTATTTTGATATTATGCATTGTACTAGTTAAATAGAAAGCATGTTTGACTTGGGAGGGTATAGCATTGAGTAAAAAGCAATTTTGTAGCAGCCTAAGTTCAAAAATATTTAACTAAAGTTCTGTTCTTCCTTGTGGTCTTTTTCTGACCAAGTAATTAGTGAAGTCTTGAACTAGAGTATTCATCCTAATAGTCATTACTGGGATTGGGAAAGAATTAATTGAATGCACAAAGGTAACAATCTAAGCAAGGTGGACAGTATCTGGTATTTCTTTGAGTAATGACATAACAGTACTTCTTCTGTTACCTAGCAGTACTCATTCTAATACACTAGGTGCCTGCAGTTTGAAGAATAATGAAGATATATTGCAAGACTCAAATTTTGCTTTCTTGCTTCTCAGAGTTGTTGTATGTATGTGAAATCAGGGAAGGAAGAGTACTGTTTAATTAAACTGACATTTGATTGAAAATTATGTCTTGGCAACTGGATATAAAGCCTTATGTAGAGCCTTACCCTTTGGTAGAATAAATTG
Organism: Notiomystis cincta; assembly: GCA_013398075.1. Taxonomy (NCBI): domain Eukaryota; kingdom Metazoa; phylum Chordata; class Aves; order Passeriformes; family Notiomystidae; genus Notiomystis; species Notiomystis cincta. Next base: position 13,934 of record VZRX01013582.1, on the reverse strand, counting down.
CCAGTACACAAATTAGGCATGTTCTGCTCTTTTCCAATACACAGGGTTTTGCAAGAAACTTTTAACAATAAGAAATGGTGTTGCTGATGGGAAATTGTATTTTCATTCCTTTGTAAGTTTCCAATTAAAAAGTCATTAAAAGACAAACTATGGAAGGCAGCAGTGACTATTCAGAGGACACTCTGTGTTAGAGTAAAACAGGAATTCATGCTCAATTTTAAAGCTGTATTCATGTGCAGCCTTAAATATGAAATCATAGGTAGTGGCTATATACTAAAATATGGAGTCATATTACCCAAAAAGACAGCATCCAGTCTGGCTAGAGGCAAAGTCTAGACTTGTATTTTTTTCTGTAATATGTACCATCCTAGGCATTCTCTCAATTCATTGCAGTACTTTTCTGGCTCTGTAGGAGTGTTGCAATACTCTTGCTCAAAAATAATACCTTTAGAGATGAAGTGATCAGAAATTAAATTGGAAAAAAGGCCAGTGGAGTTTTTTCCAGTATGTTATTTTCTATAACTTCATTTTTAAAGTGGTTTTTTTTTTTTTTAACGAGGTATTTTTACAGATTCGAATTTCTGTTGTCCAGGCTGAAAAATGTGAATCAGATGTGAAATAACTACTGTGTTGCAGTACTACTCCCTGTAATTGCATGTACCTTTTTTTTTTATGATAAGTAATGAATGCTAATGTTTCTGTGTAGTCCAGGCTTATCTGAGGTCCTTATGTAGGTTCTCTCCCCTGTAAGAAATTAAGAAATTATTTTTCTCATGTTCCAGAAATGAAGCCTAGGTTTCCCTCATAGATAAAGGATAATTACTTAAGCTGCATATGCAGAATCACAGAGGCATAGAATATACTGAGTTGGAAGGGACCCATCAGGGTCATCGAGTCCAATGCCTGGCCCTGCACAGGACACCCCAAGAGTCACACCCTGTGCTCAAGAGCATTGTGAAAATGCTTCTTGAATTCAGACAGGCTTGGTGCTGTGACCACTTCCCTGGGGAGACTGGTCCAGTGTTCAATCACCCTTTCCATGGATGTCCAACCCAATCCCCCCTGACTCAGCTTCATGCCATTTCCTCGATTTCTGCCATTGGTCATGGGGCTGAAGAGATCAGTGTCTGCCCCTCCTCTTCCTCCTGTAAGGAATATTGAAGACTGCAATGAGGTCTCCCCTCAGTCTCCTCTTCTCCAGGCTGAACAGACTGAGTGACCTAAGCTGCTCCTCATAAGGCTTCCTCTTCAGACCCTTCAACATCCTCATGGCCTTGCTTTGGACACTCTCATACTTTAATGTCTTTTTTACCTTGTGGCACCCAAAACTGTCCCCAGCACTGGAGGTGAGGCCACCTCAGCTCAGAGCAGATCAGGACAATCCCCTCCCTTCCCCAGCAGGTGATGCTGTCCCTGATGCCCCCAGGACAGGGTTGGCCCTCCTGGCTGCCAGGGCTCTGCTGGCTCATGTTCAATTTTCTGCTGACCAGGACCCTCAGGTCCCTTTCCTCAGCACTGCTTCCAGCATCTCATTCCCCAGTCTGTCTGTACATCCAGGGTTGCCCCATCCTAAGTGCAGAATCTGGCACTTGACAGTGTTCATATGGTTGGTGATTGCACAGCTCTCTAAGTTTTTGAGGTCTCTCTGAAGGTACCTACTAGTCTAAGACAGATATTTCTCTTGATGGAAACTAGAATGAGAGTCTGCAGTACTGCTTAAGCAGATTTGGGATTGGTATGTATGTTCTGAGATTTTGGATCAGTATCATTGCTTTTGGCTTCATAGTATGTCTGCTACAGTGGATTCAGAATCCAATTTTCCACTGCAAGTTCACACAACATTGACAGTGCTTCACCTACTGGAGACATGATGTCAAATGCAACATCTGAGGCATTATAGCATCCTCTTTTTTCTACATACAAGACCTTAATGGCAAATTAAAATTAATAGTCTTACTGCTGTGAATCTTACTGGCACACAGCCTTTCATGCAGTCCATCTCTCTTCAGGAGTTTAGCATCAACAATCCATGAGAATCCTGACACCAACACTTCAATGGGAAATTTTGGAGGACTGAAAAGTGACATTCCTCAGTACTTTTTTTTCTGTCTACATCTTCTCTGAACAAGGGTAGATAACACCAGTGTACCTGTCCAGCTAGGCCACTTGTGGAATTCTGTGACGAAATGTTTAAGACTTTTGGTACCTGTAGGAAGCTAATTTGTTTGTGTTTCTTGAAATTTATTTGCATCAAGCTTAGCTGCACTGTTATTTCCCAGACATTTGTGAGTTTCCATGCCATTGTATAATTCTGAAGTATAGTGCCAGCCAAAAATAATCCCACTGTTTTGTCCCCATATGGTGGGATGGCACTGGCTGAACACCACATGCCCACCAAACCACTCTGTTACTCCCCTCCTCAGAAGGACAGGGAAAAGAAAATAAGATTGAAAAAATAAATTGTGGGCCAAGATAAAAGCAGTTTATTAAAGCAAAAGCAAACTCCACATATGGAACCAAAGGAAACCAAAAGAACCCATCAGTACATAATGTCTGGCCACTTCATGGGAAGTGGGGCTTCAGCACGCATAGAGATTGCTTCAGAAGGTGTGTCATAAATAAGAAATGCCCCCTTCCCCTCTTCTGCTGCCTTCCCTCTCCTCTTTTCTCTTGCCTTGTGTAGCTGAGCAAATACCATATGGTATGGGAGTCACTTTGGGTCAGTTGTTCTGGCTGTGTCCTCCTCCAAGATCTTGCCCAACCCCAGCCTGCTGGTGAGAGGGAGCTCTGGAGAAACAGTGTTGACACTGTGCCAGCACTGCTTAGCAGTAGCCAAGGACTGGTGTGTTACCAGCACCTTTCTAGCTACCAATACAGAGCACAGTACTTGGAGAGCTGCTGTGAAGAAAATTAACTCTGTCTCAGCCACAGCCAGTACACCCAATCATTAACATATTTGGAATTGTAACAGTGTATCCAATATACAGAATATATATGTGTGTGGTGTGTGTATGTATACATTAAATATAGATAGAGATATATGCCAATCTTGTTTGCCTCACCTCTTTTACAAAAATCTTAAGGACTAAGGAGGAGGTAAAATGTTCTACTGATCATCGTTCTTGTCATATACAAACACATTCATAGTTGGACCAAAGGCTGATTTTTGAATGTCAGAGGTGAAAAACGTTGAGGTTAGTATGCCCCTCAGGGCATAAAAGTGAGAAGGAACTGCTAAAGATGTTATGCAGTAATTTCAGACAGTTTACCTTGTGTCAAAAGAACTTCAGTTTCAGTTTACTTTTATGATCTCATAGTGTTGGGGGGGGTTTCCATATTCCAGTATTTTTGTGGATTCTGTTCATTACTTTTGCTGTTAGTAGATTTGAGGAACAAAATTTTGCAGCTGAGTGGATTCTTACCTAACCACTTTCATTCTCTTAGCAAATTGCTTAGTTTAACCTATGCTAAAAGCTTAATAAATAACTGAAATTAAATTCTAGGTAATTCCTAGAATAAACTATATAATTCTAAATAATTTATGTTGTATTTCATGTAGTTTATATGAGGGAGAATTTTTTTTTCAGATAAGTTCAGTGGCCTAAGTTGCAGTCTAGTTGGTTTAGTCAGCTCTCATCAAGGGAAGTAATAGGTTGCTTCTAAATTCCCCAGTTTTGAAAGCTAAAAGCTTGTTGTGAACATGACAATAGAGAATCAACTCCACAAAGATATTTTATCTCTCTTATTACATTCTGCTAATATTTTTGTTTAAAAGTGTACATAATGGTGTATAAATTAGTATAGATACATTTTTACTGTATCTATCTCATTGGTTCCTGTCTTGTTTCAAGGTCAGATAGGAGGAGTGTCAGTTCATTTATATCCTTTTTAATTTCTTTTTTGCTCTCTATACCCATTACCAGTATTGCCAGTCATCAATCCATGTTTGTTTTCTGGAGGATGCCCATCTTTCCCTTACTGAAAAGATTAACTGAAGAAAAGAATCAAGGGAGCAAGTCCTGCAGGGTTTTTCAGTCATGGTGCTGTTTTCCTTGAAACTGAGGCTTCAGATGAGTGCCATAACATTCAGCTTGATCCTTCTTTTGGTCTTTGAATCTGAGTGATCTATAAAGACATCTTTCTTGCTTCTCACTGAGGAAAAGTGTATGACATCTATTCCTGCCCTTTTAATAGGGAGGAAAGATTTCAGTACCACAGCTTTTGAAGGTTTCCTTTCTTTAGTTAAGGAAAGCAGGCCATCTGGCCATGGTGTTTGGTGTTAGTCCCATCTCTAAGCTATGACCCTTCTGAAGACAGATCTAAACCCAAAATCTTCTCTGATAGAATTGTCATAGAAAGTTGGTTTAGTGTCTTGTTAAATGCTGAATGGCTTGGTGATAGATTTCTACAAATGCAGAGTGCTCTGACCACCTTTGAAATTTTGAGAGCAAAACATAATAACTGCTACATACTGATGGTTCAGCTTAGTCAAATAGCATATAATGTATTTATTGCTTAAAGCTCTTACCATTTCCCATTAAAATTACGATTAAAATTAGAATTTGATAATTAAAGTAATAGTTACTTCTGATCATCCAGATTGTTTAGTATGAACCAGTGGGCATCTTCATACCCCAAAGCTCCCTCCCTAAGACTACAAATTGCTTTTCTCAGCAGATCTTGTTTCTAGGACAGTAGATGCAACACACTGTTCAAGACAATTCCTGGATACCAGACTTGAAACGTTTTCTGGAAACAATCTAGGAATAAGTAGCATGACCTCATCAAGAAAATTTATTCTGTGGGTGTTGAAGAACATCACATCATTGGTATTAAATCACCTTGCAGTTGAATACTTGTCACATGCAATCTTGTTCAATAGTGTTCTTCCTGTCTTCTCACTTCTCACACAACTTACTGTGGTTTTTTTAACTTGTGAGTCAGTTAAAAGGGTTTCAAATGATGTAGTGAGTTTATATTCACCTATCAAAAATACCATTGTTAACTGCAGCCTGGTTCATGCTTGATTTGAAATCTTCTGTTGGCAGAGAGTTCCCTGCCTCAGTTTCATCTTTTGCACTTTTATACAAAGACATACATCTCAAATTCCCCCTGCAGTGCTATCTGACTGCTGTCAGGTAGATTAGTAGTTTCCCCTTTGTCAAGCTTAAGTTCATTCAATGAAGTCAAAATTTACCTGCTGGACATTACAAAACTTTCCTTTAAATAAAACTTAAATGTACTTTGTCTTTAAGCTTATTTTTATTTTGTAGAAAGTATATTTTATATTAGTGTGTACTTATTCACAAATTGAAATGAGAGCATATTTAAAAAAATCATCTCAAAATGATACTCTAATGTATACTAAGTTATGGCACATGCTGGTAGGGTTTAAATGTGGTTTCTTAACCATATTGATATCACTGAAGATTTTTGGTAACTGCAAAAGTGAGCTGCATTTACACATTCACTGAACCTTACTTAAATTTTAATATTTTTTTGAAGAAAATATTATGGTCATAGATAACCAAGTCTGTGTCCAGAGGCACTCATCTAATAGGGAAGTTAATGAAGCCAGTGAAGATAAAAGGATTTTCTCCATAGTAAGAAGCTGAGCTTATTTACATGTGAATTGATGTCTTACATTGATTATCTCTAGGACACTCCCTCTTTCCCTTTGTGCTGGAATGCTCCAATAACTGATGCTAGAAATTCTACTACAGCTAGTGCACTATTCTGTGGCTGCTTCTAAAAAGTCAGTGGTCAGAATCTGCCAAGGAAACTCAAACCTGCCCCTTTATATTTCCTCTTGAGTATTAGCATTTTGAGACTTCACAGACTATAGCAGTGAAGGCATGGAGTAAAAAATACACATATGCTTGAACAGATTAAAATTCAACATTTTCCAGCATATTGTATTTATTGGTAACTTTGCAGGATTGAAACGTTTCAAATTAGTTTATTCTGCAAGACTGAAAGGATCAAAATGTCAAGTTTGTGAATACTACATTAAGGTTGGACTCCCCCCTCACCTGTGTGAAAAGCAGATGTGAAATTGTCCTGAGGACTTGTGTTTTGAAGCTGTAGTGTTAGAAATGATTTACAGCTTATGTGGCATGAACATTGAAATACAAACCATTTAAAAGGAAATCCTTCCTCTGTTTTCCTGTCTTACCTTTGTAAATTTTTATTTTTCTGAAAACAGTGGATAATTGTGTTAGATTAATAGATGTTTTAGTTTAATATTTTAAGCACCGATAAGGATCTCTAACTCTGTTAAATGCAGCCTAGATAATGTTAGGACCCACCTACATATGCTGAAAGTAAGCAAGTACACCAAAACTTTGCACATGTTTTTGTTAATTAATTGCAAATTTAGTTTGAATACTTTGATGAAATTCATTTAGTGTGATGTGCCCTTCTCTAGCAACAAATAACCTCTGTGTCATTATTTTCCTCCTCTTCTAGTAAGATCCATGTAATGCTTAGCTATTCTGAATTTTGGACACCTGTCTCATCCACTCCAAAGGAAGAAATAGAAGGAAAAATTAAATATAAAGTTATGTAGAGCCAAGTAGGCATTTTGGAAATAAAGCTTCACTGTTCATTTAGGGTAATACTGTAGTTCTTAAGCAGCATAATTTTGAAGGTAGATGTGAATGCTAACTCTTAAAAAGTATTTGATGTTAAAAAGAGTTGTTTATATCAGTAGTTGAATATACACATCCCCTTTCCAGTCAATTTAAGTTATGAAATCTTTAGAACATTAAAGTTTATTCAAGTAAGATCTTGTTTGCTCTTATTTACTAAACTTGCATATTTTTAATAAACAGTTTACACTTTTATAGTTTGCCATAAAATTATTTAAGTAGGAAAAATATTATTATACACATTTTGTTTTATATTTGACTATCAGAACTACTGTGTTTTTTAGCCAGCTTTTTTAGAGCAATGTCATAATTTAAATAATTCCATAAAGGAAGGCTTTTCTTGGAAGTGGATGGTAAAAATTGTGTACTTTGAGTAACATCAATGCATTGTCAGAGCTCAGACTTTATATACCTACTCACTTGCAATCTAATGTTACAGAATTCCAGGTGGTGCCAAGTTATGTTTATTTATGCTAAGGTTTTCTTAGAGTTTGTCATTGTGTTTGGAGCAAAGCTCCTCTAGGTGTGCACTGAGAAAGTTGTGGCTCCTTCTGTGATTCTGGTATTTCATTGGGCCTTTTCTGGCTTCTTGAACAAAGTAACCCATTATAGTGTACAAACTTCAATTTAAAACCCACCTAGGTTTTTTGTAAAATGGTTTTTTCTCTCTGTCAAGCCTCATTAGAAACAGTCTTTAATGGTAAGACCATGTTGCTCATAGACAAACTGATTTCAATCAGCACAGCAAAAGCTTTCTTCCTTTGATGAGCATTTCCATCCTTTGATCCACTGTTAATCAGTGGTTTGCCAGGAAAAATATATGTTGTTGCTTAGTATATCAACTTCATGCTTCTACTATTCTAGCAAGTAAAATAATTCTGATTTCCAGGTATTTTATACATGTTGTATTCTAAGAAGGCAGTTCCAGCATGGAGTTTCATTAGACTATTCCTACCTTTATGTATAGTCATTAATGAATATACCAGATAAGCACAATTGCCAGAATTAATGTTCAGAACTGGAGTTCATTTTTAGTGAACTCCTTACAATACACACCTTTCAGCCATTCTACTAACTCCCATTTTCTGCAATATAATATCATGTGTTGCTTTCTCAAATGGTATTGAAGTCTAGATTAGTTATAACTGCTGTAGCATTTATTTACCAAACAAAAATATCTGACTATTGCACCTCAACAACTGTAGTTCCTATACACATACTTATAGATAAACCTATAGTACATTTTATTTTCTGTTTTATTTCTCTGCTTTAGTTCCTGAAAATATCTTTAGTTTTTACTGAAGGGCACATATGTTCAGTTTTCCTTTTTTTGGTCCAAATCCAACAAATACATTGCGTTTACTGTTCTCTCTTTGCAAAGTGCTGCTTCGTGACTTGTTTTTTACCAGTTTGGGGGGGTTTTTTCTTAAGTTTTTTTACCCACTGAACAATGCACTCTTCCACACATTGAGCAGCCAGTTTTTTCAGGAGAATGCTGTGGGAAACTTTGTCAAAGGCTTTACTAAAGTCCAGGTAAACAATATCCACAATCTTTTCCTCATCCACCAAGCAGGTTAATTTGCTGTAGATGGAGATCAGCTTGGTCAAGCAGGACCTGCCTTCCATAAACTCAGGTCTCTGCTGGTTGGGTCTGATCCCCCTACTGTGTGCTGTGTGCTGACACTCAGAATCACTTGCTCCATGACCTACCTGGCACCAAGGTTGGGCTGACAGGCCTCTAGATCCCTGAATCATCCTTCTGGCCCTTCTTGTAGATGAGTGTCACATTTGCCAGCCTCCAGGTACGGGGGACTTTCCCCATTAACCAGAACTGCTGGTAAATGATGGAATGGGGCTTGGTGAGCCTTTCCCCCTGGCTTCCTCAGTACCCTTTGGCAGATGTTATCTGGTCCCGTGGGCATGTGTGTCTAGGTGGTGTTTCAGGTCACTGACCATTTCCCCTTGGATTATGGGAGCTTTGTTCTGCTCCCTGTCCCTGTCTTCCAGCTCAGGGGGCTGGGTACCTGGAAAACAACTGGTCATTAAAGACTGAGGCAGCAAAGGCATTAGGTAGTCTTTTCCTCATCCTTTGTCTCTATGTTTCCACCTCACATCCAGTAAAGGATGGAGATATTCCTTAGCCCTCCTTTGTTGTTAGTGTATCCATAGAAACATTTTTATTGTCTGTTACACCAATAGTCAGACTAAGTTCTACTTGGGCTTTGGCCCTTCTGATTTTCTCCCTCCATAACTTCACAACACCCTGCCACTTCTTCCAAAGGTCATAAACTTTTTTATTTTTCATTGAGTTCTAGCCAAACCTCTTTGTTCATCCAGGCCAGTCTGCTCCCCCACCAGCTTGTCTTTTGGCATGTGGGGACAGCCTGCTCTTGTGCCTTTAAGATTTCTTTCTTGAAGAATGTCCAACCTTCCTGGACTCCTTTGCCCCTCAGGACTGCCTCTGAAGGGACTCTCTCCACCAGTCTCCTAAACAGGCTGAAGTCTGCCCCTCTGGATGTCCCAGTTAGTAGTTCTGCAGGCCTCCTTCCTTACTTCTCCAAGAATAAGTAGCTCTTATCATTTTGTGATCTCTGTGTGCAAGATGGCCTCCAGCCATCACATCACCCACAAGTCCTTCTCTTTTCACAAACAGCAGATCCAATGGGGAGACTTCCCTAACTGGCTCCCTCACCATCTGTGTCTGGTAGTTCTCTTCTACACACTCCAGGAACCTCCTGGACTGTTTCCTCTCTACTGTGTTGTATTTCCAGCAGGCAGCAGGTAAGTTGAAGTCTCCCATGAGAGCAATTAGGAATTATGAGACATCTCCCCAGTTTTTATAGACTAGTTTATCTGCCTCTTCATCCTGATTGGGTGGCCTGTAACAGACTCCCACCAGGATGTCTGCCTTAACCTTTCCCCAAGGTTCTTAGCCCCAAACACTCAACCCTTCATCAAGCTCTAGACAGTCAAAAAACCCCATAAAATACAGGGCTATTCCAGTTTTTTTCTAGATGTTATCTCTAGTTGCCATATGAGAATGATACTGGTTTCCTGTACATCCTGTCCCATGTCTGTTTGAATGTCTTGCACATCCTAGGAAACTGAAGAGCAATTCAGATCATACTGAGGTTAACACATAGTGGGTGACCAGCTGAAATTGGCACTTGGGCTCTGTTAACTCAGCATCACCTGTGCAGGCACCTGCACTGTGCTCTAACCACTGACACTGAACAGTCCTGGCTACTGATTACAGGAGAAAATGTTAAATTCAGCCAACGGTTCAAATCTTGGAGGTGGCTCTTAGAGGCAGTTGGTTATAAGCAAGTAATGTTGCTGTTTCCTTTGAAGTGTTTCTGCTGTGGTGCACAGTTAACTTCTGTGTTTGGTAACTGATCCACACTGGTACACAGTGCTGCAGCATTCACTTACATTGCTGAGACCTGTTCTCCTTTCTCCCAGCAGATCCTCACACAATTAGAAAATGAGGCAAAACTGTAATCATTAATTTGTTAAAATATGAACTTAGAGTGTCGTTTTATTTCCTGAAGTGACATAGCTTTAGGTATGAAACAGAATTTTCTGGATAACTATAGTTGGTGAGATTTTATGTTGTGTGACTGATTACTTTGAGGGTAAATTTCACATGAATTCTGTCAACAATGATAAATTGCTTATTGTTCATTGCAGTCTACCAATCAAGCTAAGTTAATGCAACTACAGCATGCTCCAGTTTTTTAAGGATACAAGTGGAGGCTTTTGCAGATTATTTTAATTTGTGACAAAGTCCTGTCAGGGTGAATTCCAATTAAGGTTTTTTAAAATAGTTAAATAAAAGCAAAATCTATGCAGTAAAATATTTTAAAATGTAAAGTTTATATTCTTATAGTTAATCAGCTCGAGATGCATTTAATTAGAATATAATCTTCAAAAGCTTATCTGAGTTGAATAGTCAGATACAGTCTTACAGCATATGTGTGTGTGTGTGTTTATATATTGTTTTTTAATGTAATATATTTAAGAAACCACTAAGAGCAGGGCAGCAAAGAAATATTCAGGTCAGCTAAATATGGTATTTGTTTACCCTGCAGAAAAGGAATTAAAAACATTTTATGGCTATTTAAGAATATTTATAGGAATAAATTGTAGGATTACCCTGTTCATCCAAGCAGTCTTTGTTACCTTCAGATTTCTCATGAATCAGAGGTCAGCTGAGTCAGAAGTCACATTAAATGAGATTTTAAAGCCATTTGTTGTTTTAACGGGTAACAGAAAGAAGAAAAACCTTCTCAATTTGCTTTTTGAATGTCAGTGTTCTCACACATTTATTTATCCTTGTCTTCACTTTCTGATAAGCATCTTTGGTAAGTAAGAGATACTGTTCCAAGTTTTTGTTGTTAAAACACATTTCATCAGTGGTGCAGTACAGGTTGATAGGAGTGATCCTTTCTCTTTCTTGGGAATAGGCAGTCATTTGTGGGAACTCTAGTAAATTTTAGAAGAATTTCTATAAAGTTGTAGCTCTCTACAATTACTGTCAAGTTATGGACTACATAATTTGTAGCCCTAGATTTTCCTTGCTTTAGAGAAGGTTTTCTCTTCCTGCTATTGTACAGAAGTTTTACTTCAACCACTTTAGTGATAGAAATATTTGGTCAGGAGTATGGTAGATTGTGTTCATTGGGCTTTGTTTATTTGCTGTTTCTGTTCATAGTTTTGTCACCTCTTGTCATGGATTTTAACAAGTTAGACTCACTAGGGCATTACAGCATCATACCAGAAGTGAAATTTTAGTTAATTATTTTTCCAGGTTTAAGACTCTGCTGTATGTACTTAATAACCCCAGAATTCTGTCACAGAGAGCAGTGGCTCAATAAAGGGCACTGAATCTGAAGTTATGTCAGTCACGTATCACTAAATGTAGCACATCCTCATCTAAGGATTTTCTGTTTTGCTGTGATTGACAGATAGCCCTGAGGATTTTTTTATATGACAAATTCTGAAAAATACCTTCTGCAGAGAAAATACAGAAATACTGAAAAATTATTAAAAGTGGTATGCCTTGAAGACCATAAGCTAAAATAAAACAAGAAATAATATCTTTACTTATCTTTTTTTTACTGATTACTGCTTACTTTTGTACTTTACTTTCATTCTGGTTTTATATTTAGAACTGTTGCAACTTAGTGGCAGCAAATGGTAACTGGAAGGAGGACTAAAACTGAGAGGACAACATGTATAAAACCATAGGTGTACTGAACATGGTAGAAAGAATGCAAGAAACATGTAAATAGATGTAAACAGAAAGACAGATTAATTTATACTAATTTATTTCCTTGATAATGCATATTTCTTTGAATAATGGTTGTTTTGCATTGCTTTGGGTAAAGAACAGAGGATACTTCAGCTATGCAAACCACAAAACATCTGCCTGCCTTTTCCAAACGCTACAGAATGTCAGTTGTTGTTGCTTTTTATTGCTGCAAGGTTGGCCTCTTGCTACCAAACTCTGTTATTATCCTGCATCTGTATAGTTTCCATCCACACATTCCATTATGTATGTTGTGGATCCCACCAGTTGAATCCAGCATTTTAAATCAATTTGCCAAAGCACCTCTGCTGAAAAGAAAAGAAAGATTATGTGTAGCCATAGTTTCTCTGATCTGTGCTAGAGGCATTTGCTGTTTCTCAGTCTCTTCATTTGAGGGTATAAATCAGCAAAGGTCCACAAGTCTCATGAGTTCCTTGTATATCAGGGAGGTGACACTTGGTCATTTGTTGGAATAGGAGCAACTGGGTCCTTATTGAGTATTCAGCATAAGTGCCCAGCTCAGAAAATTAGCTATCTAGGCTCTTGGGCTGACTTTGAATGCCAAGTTGATTTCTTTTTTTAAGCCCTATTTTAAACAGTTTTCTGTAGCATTTCTTTGGATTTTTTATCAGTAAACCTTCTGAAATAAATTAAAACCTTGAATTCACTCCACGGCTACTTGTTACGTTTAATAAGTTGTATGTCCTTGAACGAGGAAAGGGAAAATTTTGGCCAAAACATACATCCAGCCCTCTTTGTACTGATAAAAATGTCTTGATATCCTATTTATAAATTACAGTATGCAGGATATGAATTTTTCTTACTGTCTTGTTTGTTGGTTTATGCTGTAATTTGCATATTGCAGTTTCTTATTAAGTGGAATGCATTAAATATTTTAACATTATGCAATTAAAATATTTTCCTTGCATGTGTATTCTGATAATGCAACTGCCCTGTGGTATATGAAAGTCTGTTAATTTTAAGGAAAAATGAAGTGTTACTTCTTCTCTTTATGTTTTTGCTCTAAATTATTCTGTAATGTCAGAACCAAGAATGAGATTACCTGGGAACAGATTTAACCTTATTTTGAAGTTATTCGATTTTACAAAACAAGGTAGAGGGAAATGTTTTTCAGTGTGACGTAAAAACTCATCCACTATTTTAAAGGAGGGCTTTTCGTATTTAACTGTTGTACAGATCTTACTTTTACCTCTTAATTACTGTGTTTCCTCTCATGAAACTGAGCACAGGGACAGTGTGGTGATAGTGAAAGACTGTCAGGTCTCACACAATCTCTTGTATGTACTATCCTTGTCCATGTGATTTGCAGCAGCTTAAAATATTTCTTTCTGAGTCTTTTTGCTCAGCTTAATGTTCCACTCCCATGGTCTAAAGGAAAGAACCATGATAAATGAATAAACATTTTCAATGTAAGGATTTTTATTAGAGTTTAAAATGGTTTTGTTTCCTGTTTTTCTTGGTTCTCAAGAGAACAGACACTGTTTTAATCCAAGGATCAGTAGTGTCAGAACTTTTAGGAACCTGCATTTATTCAGTTTCTAGTTTTGAGTTTCACATCACATGTTCAACAGAAACTGAGTTATTTGGTTGTTCTAATTATTTCACAACAAGAAGCACTTAAGGCCTTCTAAAGGTATCAGTAGCTGTGATACTTTTCTTTGCACTGAACTCTGTGATACAGTTTTTAAATTGTTTGCTTTCCCAGGTTCCTTGCAGCCTTTCCTGGAAGCCTGCAGTAACGAGCCCTTCTTCCGGACTTGCTCTGTGCTGCTTCGAAGTTCTAAGCTGGATATTGAAGTTTTGGAAAAGCTCTGTGTTATACTGCAAAAACTCTCCAGAATAAAGTAATCCTTCATTGCCATTATTCTCTTAGCTATTATTAGGCCAATGAATTTGATGACCTTATCTTTTGTCTTTTCCAAAACCTCATCTCTGTTTTTCTCTTTATTCCA